>JAMPIV010022555.1:0-101609 GCA_024509875.1 Oreohelix idahoensis
AATAAAATGTTGTCAATATGCCATTTAGATTATGATTAAGTTATACAAAATGTGTGGTATACTATTGCCCCTAATATATTTCCCACCCGCGTGTTGCCACTCGTCACATTTTTAGTGACGACCTTCTCTATTAGATGAAGTTGGGAATATTTTGTTGGTCAGTGTTGCAATGTGGAAAAATGTGATGAAAAATGCTGGATAGTTAAAAAAAAAAAAAACATTTTTGGAAGTTGATGCAACAATCCCTAAGTTTTTATATAGTAAAGTTGATTCTCATATAGATATAGGACCCACCCTAGTTTAGGGATTAGTTTAAATTTTTCCGAATTAGTTTGGGACTTAGAAAATTTTTAACTTTAAATTTTTCTGAGCAGGTTTTTGAACTTAAGAAATTGTTGGGATACATTTTTTATGGTTTGATAGTACTCAAATGTCTCCCTACGGGATACATTTGCAGGGCCCCGGGATCTGTATGTGGCCGCTGCATATCGGATTTTCTTTCAGAAATAGACTATACCAGTAACAGAAAGAGGCACAATTAAACATAAAATAAATTCTTATTAGAAAACAGAATGATATTAATAAAATCGGGGAACAACAGATGTTAATTAGGGCCAGTTTCGCTTTCGAAACGCCAAGCATTAATGAGGCTAGCTTCGCTTACGCCAAGCATTGGTCATGTGATTTCAACAAACAATGGTTAGGCTCAGTATTATTCAGCCGGCAGAAAAGTAGAATAGACGCGGCAGAGTTGGAATTACAAGAATAGTTCAAAAGTTAACTGACGTTAGTCTAGTGTTGGGAAGCTTTTGTTGTAAAAGATCATTCTAGGATGTGTAGTGATAATGTGTTTTTCTGAAATACTGTAAATATTGAAACCAATATAAACTTTCTCGTGGTTCATAGTGCACACAGCTATGATTACCGCAGATTTGGGTTCGAAGATTTTACATGATAATGAAACCTGGTCTCCTGTTGAGGAAGAATGCTAAATGAAGGGGAGAATATTAAACATTTTGGATCCCTACATGATTCAAAAGGGAAACTCTCTTGCATAACGAATTTCACGGAAGAATCTGCAGTATATTAGCAAGGACAAAGTCTAAATGCACAACTTAAGGAAACAGTACAAACAAGGAGATAGCCCTAAGAGAAAAGGCAGATCGATTTAGAAAAGGTGGAAAGGAAATTTTGCACTCATGAAATGGTACCAAATATGCACTATTTGATTGTTAAACTGATGTATATGCCTGTATCAAAGAATTTGTGTTATTTGACAAGTTCATTTGTACCAGAAACAGACAATTAAGTCGCTGGTTATTTCTTTCAAAACCTTAGCTGTTTCAAGAATCGTTTATCTTTACAGTTGGCTATCAGAAGAATGAATCATTCTATCATAGGTCTATAGCTACAAGCATATCATAAACAAACAAAACTGCTCTAAAACAATAAAAGAAACAACTTAGGGATATATATCCCCGTAACCTGGGAAAACACAAAACCTGTAAGACTGTAGAGAGCAATCACAAATCTAGCAGGCAAGCTAGTATTCTACATCTTAACACTCTCGACTTAAACAGAATAAAACCCCCCCACTACCCTGCCCCCAGGTAACAAACAATGTTCTTGGCATTTAATCTAGGACAACATTTATGTTGCTCGAGTAGTCTGCCTTCGTTTGTCACCTCTATCTTTAGTAAGCAGCTCGAGATGTTGAGCTTTTGCCTCACAGGACCTACAGTCTTGATCAAAAACGATTGGTTAGCACATTGCTGTATCTAGGACTGTTGTTTCACGAAGAAAATGAATATCTCTGGATTTACACCCCTTATCTTTTTCTCCTATCCTCCCATGGTTTATAGTTTCCCTTCTTCCATCCCGGCTCCTTACTGTTGCAATGTGGCTTTGGCCCCCCTGCTGACGTAGCAATGACTGGTCAAGGAGATACGGGGCGTTTTCCCCTGTACACATGAAAGTTTATGGACACAACTTTTCTTTACTTCTCGCTTCTTTTGTTTTTGCTTCAGCCTTTTTTTGTGTTGCTTCGCAAAACACTTGCAAATTTCTGCGCGTATTGCTGACCAGGTCGTTATTCGCTACAATGACTTGTTTATAGTTATTACCGATAAAGATGTTGTATGTCCTGACGAGAACACGGTGATTTGGCTTTCACCTGAGGTTTTATCAACTTTAAATAATGGAAATCCGTTAACATGTTGTTGCTCGTTTCCCAAAACGGAAGTAACAGGCAGCGCCCGGTTTATCAGATATTGCTCTGTTTAAATTTTTTTTTTTTCTTGATTTAAATATTGAGCCTTCTTGCTCGGGGTGCTATTCTCCAAATAGATATTGGCTTGCCTCATCATGATGTATCAGGGCAGGCGCCCTTATCTTCCGCTCTTGCGATCTTTTCCTGTGTTGTTTGAAGTTTTTTTGAACCGCTTTAAAATCATGATCCACATCTCCATTTTAAAATGGTACTCTGGCTATTTTCCTTTGTCAACTGACAATAGCCTGCGGCTGGAGCGTTTGTTCCTTATTAATAATTAGAATGTTTGTTCTGCACTCCCATGGTTTGAAACTTGTTAACCTCATTTTATGATGTATCTCCTTGTTGTGTATGTTGCTGTTGCTGCTCGTCAAATTGCAGGTTGGTGCACGGTGGGATTTGTTATTGTCTGATTATCGCGAAAGAAAAATCGCTAATTAATTCCTCTGGTTGGACAGTATGTAATATTTTTTTACATCTTGCCGTTCGCAGTTCAGAAGGGCACGTACAGCGCGTTGGGATACATGAAAGCTGAAATGAGTAAAAATTCTGCGTTGTCCCTGTGTTTCGAAACCCTGCAATCTTGTTTGTATACTGCGATTGACATAAAACGCCATAGTATATTTTTCCTCCAAAGTATATAAACATCACTTCGGTTCAGTAATTTGGCCTTTATAAGGTCCCTGACAATTCTGTTTGGTTTTATGTTTTCGTCCTGTGCATACTACCGCTTGCTCTTTTCTAAGACGTGTCGCGTGACGAAAACCTGTGTAATATTTCTGAAAAATGACTTCGAAAACTCTCACAATCCCACACGTGACTTTCGGCTGAAAAATTAGCTCTCCCGAAAGATGGACTGGGACTAAAGTAAAATTTATGACAGGAGCCTAGTAGTTTTTGAAATGGCAGCGCGAAGGTCCTGTTTTTCTTCTGAAGGGGCTTAAATTCTAATCTAATGAAGGTTCATCTTGGAAGGGGTCAATGTTTCTCAAGCCAAAGCTGCCTTTATAAATCTCTATCCTCAACATCCGCCCAAAGAGGAATACCATGAATTGTCTGAGGTCCACAAAGTGTGACGCCCTTTGTGATGAGCTGCTTTTGTAATTGATGGTTCGTGTTCTCACTGATGTTTCTTTCGGGCTGCAGTAGACTCTGTGGAGTGGACGCTTGCTCGGAATATTGGTGAGTATTCCGAATCACTTAAATATGTTGTAGTCTCATTTATTGTCCTGCTGTAGTTGTGACTTTCGCTAACTTGCCTTGATTTTTCTCGATAGATCCATATGTGATAATACAAGTTGCGCCTGTCCTTGCTTACACTGTTAACGCTAACCTTAGGCAGTGCTGGTGAGCCAGCAAAGATGGTGTATTGCAGCTTATTTGACTGTTTGTGGTATTGATCATCTCATTATTATTTTTCTTTCCAAAATTCAGCTCAAATTTTTCTGCGTTCGGTCCACGCTATGCATGTCTATAACATAAGCTCATGTTTTGGAGGTACTAGAGCAACTCCCTGACATCTCGAATCCAGTTATCAAGATTTTTCCGCCTTCCTTTATCATAAATTTTTACAGGAGGGCCAGTCCACGGACAATTTTGCTGCGCATAGCAACGGCCCATAATGTTCTGGCGGATTACTTCCCAAAGGCCTCGGTATGTTCTGGCGGATTACTTCAAATTGGCCTCGGGGGGTTTTTTTTTCGCCATGCTTGCCTGAGATTTAAGGATGGTAGTAACTTCACTATATACGACAAGTGGTCCTTCTATCTCGATGTCATTTTCGAATGCATGAGTGTTTGTTTTATCATAATTTTGACACGGATGACGATATCGGCGCTGGCCGTTGACAAGGCAAAGTCGCTGTCCAGTAACCTCAACGTAATCGAATCAACGCCACAGCGATAAGCGTATTCAGGATACCAACTGTCTCCGTTTTCCAGATGAAGAGTTGCGGTCTCCTTCGGCGCTTGAGGAAAAATTGGTATTTCCTCCCCAAGAGACGACATCAGTTGAGATGACAAGATTGTTAACATGACCAATATTTATTCTAAAATCATTCCTCCTTGGTCCAGGACTGCAGTTTCGTTCCGTAAACTTCGAACTTCGCAATCTGGAATTCTGCAGAAAGCGAGGCAAGTGCTTCTTGTATGTTAATCTATCTGGAGTCTTTGAATAGTTCTTTGTGGAGGCCCCGTGACATACCATTTGCTGATCGCGTTCGAGATTTGCGCCCCGAAATATTTTTGACATGTTTCATACCGCCGCTTTGAAGCAGAAGATTTTAGAGACGCATAAAGGAATATCTTCCTGCAGATAACGGCCTTGAACCCTGCATGGACGACTGTTTGATAGATTTCGGCCCGAATCTTTGAGGACTTGCCGTTTTGTATGAGTGTACATTTCTTGGATACGACAGACGTCTCCTCCAATTGTAAACGGCCAGAACCAGTAAACACTGGCGATCCAGATTCGAGGTAAGGAATCTTTATGCATCTCTGGTTTTTCACTTGCTGCTTTCAATGATTGGCAGTAAAATTGGTACCCCATTTTTAACTGAGTGCATGTGACGTCTATCCCGTATTTGCAAAGGCTGCTCTGGTGTAATGATTTGCTCAATCTGATCAATTGTTCCTTCTCTATAAATCCTTGACCTGTGTCCGTGGCTGGCCGAGTTTGATGATACACTGCTCGGAGTAAAGTTCACTACCGTCTTTCTGTATGTATTATTGGACGTCTGTAATATTGCAACTTTGGCGATTTTGTTCGAAGCTCCATACACTGGGTTTGTGACGACTGTGTCCGGACGACAATAGCCTCTATCTGAAGTTGACGGATGACTTTTGAGATCATTACTCGTCTCTTCACAGCAAAGCTTCCGGTGCCTGTTTTCGGCACCACGGTTCTGCGAATCGTGTCTGTCCATACAAGTGTCAGAGAAAAAACGCTCACAGCCCTGATTTTCTCTGACCATGGTCAATGCGCTCTGCAATGTCAGTGAATCCTGATATTGCTTACCTGAACTGCAGATGGCGGCCCTTTGTAAGACGCTTTCCAAATATTGCTTAGTTTGTTCAAGAAATTTGTCGTTCAGAAGTAGTTATTGCTTCTTTGCTGTTAGTTTTTGCGGTTTTTTTTTCTGACCCTGATAAAGAATATCGGATTTCAGTCACGGCCTGAGGGTCGTGACTGTCGCAATCACTTGTATCCTCGGACTGTTCTTGCATATTCCGATTTGCCGTGTCGCTTATGGTAAACGATCTTTTAGCATCTCTGGTTTCTGCAGAATTTGACATGGACTGATTTGATTCCTCTTGATCAATGTCTCCGTAAATCCTACAATCGGCTCTCCCGGTCTCATGTGATGCCTGAGCCATCTGACGTGCTTTACGGTGCTCAAGATCTGAATTTACTCACGTTGTATGTTCCAACAAGCTGACCGGACATTGAACAGCCGTTAGAATACCGGCTGCTAAATGACATGTCTCGAGTTGCTTGATAGGACTGCGATTGTCTTTGGTGGTTTGGTGAAAGATGGCAGGCTGAACTTTTCACAATTAATTCTGACCGGTTAATGTCGAAAAACTGTTTCCTCGTGATGACATCCGAGGGTGTTAAGCCTCTAACCCTGGCACGAGGGTTGACCTGAACCTACTTCTGTTTGTGGTGGCGGACATACATCCTTACCTCTGTCATAATCTCCTGTTTGGCGGACGCTGGGAACTGTTTCAAGCTGATTGGTTGTGACGTTTTTTTCCTTATCTTCAGCGATTCAATGTCAAGACAATCTACTGGCTCAGAAACTGGATGCATTTTACTGCAGTCCACTACATTCAGCGCGCCATCATCTTCAGGTTCATACACCACTGTGCATACTTGTGTGTGCAGTTACTTGATGGACTTTGAATGGTTGGCAGAGCCTCAGTTTTTATAATAGTCGCCACATCCTCTACACCGTCTCCAACTTAACAGAGCACTTGATGTTCGGCATCGCAACGTTTTTTTATTTTCTCGTTGTTTTCTTTTTCTAAAAGTTTCCATATCAGATATAGATTTTCCAGAGGTATCAGAACACCTAAACTCCTCTCTCATCGTGACCTTAGAATCGATTGGATGTTCTGGCATATACTCTTGCAACCTGTCTTTTAATCTGGTCCTACTTGACTGTCTGCTTTCAGAAGCCTTTCAGACTTATAATTGTTTTCCATCAGCATGAGTGTTGCATTTCGAAGTGTATAACTGGTTGTGAAATACCTTCCTGCTGTTTCCCTTGTGTCTGTGGTTCAGCGGATTCTTTGTATTCATGCAAGCTTTGCCTTTGAGGAATTGCGTTGACTAGCCTAGACAACCATTGTCATGCTATATTTTTTTCTTTGGTTTGTAAGCAGCTTCTTCTTCTTCTTCTTCTTCTTCTTTTTCTACTGCTGCAGCTTCTGCTGCTGCGTCGTCATCGTAGTAGTCGTCGTAGTCGTCTTAATCGTCTTAGATGTCGTAGTCGTCGTATTCGTCGTCGTCGTGTCTTAGTCGTCGTCGTTTTCTTATTCTTCTTCTTCATCTTCTTCTTCTGCTGCTTCTGCTTATACGGCTGCTTGTGCTGCTGCTTGTGCTGCTGCTTGTGCTGCTTCTGCTGCTTGTGCTGCTGATTGTGCTGCTGCTTGTGCTGCTGCTTGTGCTGCTACTGCTGCTTGTGCTGATGCTTGTGCTGCTGATACTGCTTGTGCTGCTGCTTGTAATGATGACTGTGCTGCTGCTTGTACCACTGCTGATTGTGCTACTGCATGCTGCTTGTGCTGCTGTTAGTGCTGCTCTGCTTGTGCTGCTGCTGCTGCTTTTGCTGCTAGCTTGAATTGTGCTTCTGCTGCTATTGCTGATTGTGCTGCTAGCTGCTGATTGTGCTGTGCTGCTGCTTCTGCTGCTGCTGCTTTTGCTGCTGCTTGGCTACTGCTTTGGCTGCTACAGCACTGCTGCTCGTGCTGCTGTTTGTGCTGCTGCTTGTACTGCTGCTTGCACTGCTACTTGTGCTGCTGCTGCTACTGCCTAGCTTACTTTTGTGATGATACTGCTGCTTGAGCTCCTGCTTGAGCTCCTGCTTGTGCTGCTACCGCTCCTTGTGCTGCTGCTTGTGCTAGCTGCTGCTATGTACTGCTGCTTGTGCTGGCTGAGTGCTGCTTGTGCTTCTGATTGTGCTGCTGCTGCTTGTGCTGCTGCTTGTGCTGCTGCTGCTGTTTGTGCTGCTGCTTGTGCTACTTCTTGTGCTATTGCTGCTAGTCCTGCTGCGTTGTTCTGCTGCTGCTTGGGCTGCTGCTTGTCCTGCTGTTGCTGCTGTGGCGGCGTCATCGTCGTCGTCGCCTTCTTGCTTCTTCTTTCTTCATCTGAAGCTCTGGACTTAGGTGGCGGAAGTTCTGCAACAACAACTAAGTGGTTGCTTATTGATTTTGCTCTTTAGCTTTGAGTGATGACCCGTGTGCTAACTTCTGATATCTACTCAGACTTATGCTCGCGGTGATGTGGGTGTTGCTACTTTTGTGTTGCTGTTGCTGCTGCTACTTTGTGCTGCTGTAGCTGCTGCTACTTGTGTGGCTGTTGCTGCTGTGGCTGGGCGTCATCGTCATCGTCTTCTTGTCTTCTTCATGCGGGGGGGGTTGAAGCTCTGGACTGTTGGTGGCGAAGTTCTGTGCAACAACAAACTAGTAGTTGATCATTGATTTTGCTCTTAGCTGTGGGTGACGACCCGGTGCCATCTTTGGTATGGCTACAGACTTTCTGCCTGGTGATCTGGGTGCTGCAGCACTTGTGCTGCTGTTGCTTTGCTACTTTAGTGTTGCTGTTGCTGCTGCTCTACTGTGTGCTGATTGTTGCTGCTACTCACTTGTACTGCTGTTGCTTGCTGCTACTTGTGTTGCTATTGCCTGTTGCTAACTTTGTGCTGCTGTTTGCTGCTGCTACTTGTGCTTGCTGTTGCAGCTGCTACTTAAAATTGGCTGCTGTTGCTGTTTTTGCTATTTGTTGTTGCTGCTGCTACTAGTGTTGCTGTTGCTGCTGCTTCTGTTGTTTGCTGTTGCTGCTCCTACTTTTGCTGCTGTTGCTGCTGCTAGTTGTGTTTGCTGCTACTACTTTTGCGTTGCTGTTGCTGCTGCTACTTTGCTCTGTTGCTGCTGCTACTTGTGTGTTGCTGTTGCTGCTGCTACTTGTGCTGCTGTTGCCTGCTGCTACTTGTGTTGCTGTTTGCCTGCTGCTACTTGTGCTGCTGTTGCTGCTGCTACTTGTGTTGCTGTTGCTGCTGCTACTTGTGCTGATGTTGCTGCTGCTACTTGTGCTGCTGTTGCTGCTGCTACTTGTGCTGCTGTTGCTGCTGCTACTTGTGTTGCTGTTGCTGCTGCTACTTGTGCTGCTGTTGCTGCTGCTACTTGTGCTGCTGTTGCTGCTGCTACTTGTGTTGTTGTTGCTGCTGTGGCGGCTTCATCGTCGTCGTCGTCGCCTTCTTCTTCTTCTTCTTCTTCTTTATCTGAAGCTCTGGACTTAGGTGGCGAAGTTCTGCCAACAACTAGTGGTTGCTTATTGATTTTGCTCTTAGATGTGGGTGACGACCCGATGCCACCTTTGGTATCTACAGACTTTCTAGGTGATCTGGGTGAATTCATATCGCCGCTTGTGGTGGGACCTTTCTTCGGGGAACTCGATGCGCGGACGACGTTATCATGTGTCGGTTGACCTTGTTTTTCGGGGCTTTTGCTTTTCTGGAACAATGTATCATTGTTGGCTGTCAGATGTGGCACTGCGTCCTCTAACGTGTCTGAAATGCGTTGCTTGGTTTTTTTTTACGTCTAGTCTTTGGCTTAAATGACAGGATCGGAAGATATTAGCATCCTCCTTGTCAAAAGTATTGATTAAAGGGTTATTAGAGTCCTCAAACTTGGACAACCCGTGGTCAGCTTCTGAACCAATTACAGACATGCTGATGGTGCTTTGTTTCGTTAAATTGTGTTGCAGGCATAGAAGTGAACCCTTCCAGAGCTTTTGGTTCAGGATTTGCTCCTGGTGACGTTTAAAGCTTTCGTGCCTTTAGCTATATTATCACTGAAAGGATTGTCCTCTGATATTTTAAAAGTTTTCGAGGCCCAGCTGGCTCTGAACGCGCACGTTGCTTCTTGGGTGTGGCAGGCAGATTATGCGTGTCAGAAATGTGTGACTCAAGCGCGGAAGCTTGCGATGGTTGCAAAGCGTTTGCTGGGGTCTGGTCTGCTTCCAAATTCACTTAAGACTGCAGAAAAGATTATTTCCTCTAGAGGAACCCATGATCAGTAACGCATCAATTCCTAATTTGGCAATCGTTTCTGAGACTGACATTTTCTGAGAATCAGTCTGCGTGACTTGGGGGTGTCAGCATTCTCAGAAATATTGAAGTCGCCTACGCTTATAGGCGTGAGCTCAAAAAGCTGCATTGGGTTTATGTCAATATCCTTAAAAAAACTGAGTACTCTCACCGGATTTAGAATTATCAACAAAAGATCTGGATCTAGACATGTGAGGCATTGTGAACTCTCCAGCCATTGTACTTATGGTATTTGTCTCTTCCTTGTGGTTCACGGTTTCATGTTTGGAGCCCTGTACGTCTGCTCCCGGACCGCCATTAGAAAGCGCAACAGACTCGCCCTTTTTGCTTGGCAGTTTTCATTTGGTAGAGTACCCTTGCTGTTTCGGTGGTGCACCACTGTCTTCCGACATCACGAATCTTCTAAGCACAACCCACAGTTTTTTGGTGGCAAGTTCAGTAAAGCCGAGTACAAGTGTTTTGCTAACGTCTTTGGTTCGCTTGCCATAAGCTTCACTTTGAGCCATTTGCTACTATTGTTTTTAGAGCGGCCATTTGTCGCCTGTAGATGCGAAGACATGGAAACTACGTCACAGTGTGTTGGTGCAAGCAATTCAAGTTTTGGGTTAGAGACTACTCAATAACAAAATCATGCAATCAATAATCGGGTGAGACGCTTCATGACTATATAGTGTTCTGCTTCTTCGTCTTTTCCAAGTACGATGCCGGCTGGCCAGTGTGATTATGTGTCTCAACATCTTCCTGTCCACAGTTATGATTATCAATTCTGTTGTTGACTTTTATGCAGTATTTTCTTTGTTGTCCTTTGTTTCTTTTCCATATCGGTGGAGGATCAATAAACAATCTTAGATATTCAATTAATACAGTTTTGTTTGCTGAAAATTAACAGGAACTGCAAGAATTAGTGAAGCAAGTAAACAGCATTTGTAACGAATATGGATTGGATGTAAAACATTGATAATATGAAAACTTTAATAATTAGTAAAAACAGACGGTAAGCACACATCAAAGATGAACATAAATGGGACAGTCCTAGAACAAGGCAAGAGTTTCTCATATCTTGATCAAATAATAACAGAAGACGGCAGATGTGAAACAGAAATCAAGAAGAGAATAGGAATGGCCAAAGCTACATTCAACAACATGAGATAAATCATCATCAGTGTCCTCTTGGCTCCTTATGGAGCACGGAGCCACAGCTGTAGCTGGTCTGTTTCATGAAGCCTGCACCAAAAAGTCACGTGATTTAGGAGTCAGTGGTTTCTATGACAATCAGTTTGACACGATCATGTTACCAGGCCCATGCACATGAGACAAATACTAACATCTAAACAATTAACTCACCAAACATTCACATGAGACAAATACTAACATCTAAACAATTAACTCACCAAACATTCACATGAGACAAATACAAACATCTAAACAATTAACTCACCAAACATTCACATGAGACAAATACAAACATCTAAACAATTAACTCACCAAACATGCACATGAGACAAATACTAACATCTAAACAATTAAACTTCACCAAACCTTCACATGAGACTAATACTAAACATCTAAAGAATTAACTCACCAAACATGCACAATGAGACAAATACTAACATCTAAAGAATTAACCACCAAACATGCACATGAACAAATACGCACATCTAAATAATTAACTCACCAAACATGCACATGAGAAACAAATACTAACATCTAAACAATTAACTCACTCAAAAAAAGCACATGAGACAAATACTAACATCTAACAATTAACTCACCAAACATTCACATGAGACAAATGGTGACATCTAAACAATTAACTCACCAAACATTCACATGAAGACAAATACTAACAATCTAAACAATTAATTCACCAAACATCTGCACATTAGACAAATACTAACCATTAAAAACAATTAACTCACCCAAACATGCACATGAGACAAATACAAACATCTAAGCAATTAACTCACCAAAACATTCACATGAGACAAATACTAACATCTAAACAATTAACTCACCAAACATTCACATGAGACAAATACTAACATCTAAACAATTAACTCACAAAACATTCACATGAGACAAATACAAACATCTAAACAATTAACTCACCAAACATTCACATGAGACAAATACTAACATCTAAACAATTAACTCACCAAACATTCACATGAGACAAATACTAACATCTAAACAATTAACTCACCAAACATGCACATGAGACAAATACTAACATCTAAACAATTAACTCACCAAACATGCACATGAGACAAATACTAACATCTAAACAATTAACTCACCAAACATTCACATGAGACAAATACTAATATCTAAACAATTAACTCACCAAACTGCACATGAGACAAATACTAACATCTAACAATTAACTCACCAAATCATTTACATGAGACCAACTACTAAACATCCAAAACAATTAACTCACCAAACATTCACATGAACAAATACTAACATCTAAACAATTAACTCACCAAACATTCACATGAAGACAAATACTAACATCTAAACAAGTTAACTCACAAATTTGAATCTTAGGAATCATCAAATCTTTATATATATTCTTCATTAGCTGTATGGTGTAGGAACCTTAAAACAATTAGAACAAGCAACACCAGAGAAAAGAATTGAGGCCTTTGAGGTGTGGATGTACAGAAGAATGGGGCACGTCTCTTGGAAAAAACATGAAAAGCAAACAAGAGGTCACAGAAACCTAGAAAAGAAGAGAGAAATAATGGAGATCAAAATTAGATAGCTCAAATATTTTGGTCATTAAACAGACATACTGTTGCTGGCTTGATGTATACACGCGCGGATACATCCTCTCTCATACGTCCATCTCTGCTGGTCTTAACGTTTGATTGCCATATTCCAGCCATCTTAGCCTTGATGAGTCCTTCTTCTTCTTCGTAACATCTCTCAGACGTCCAACTAGAATTCTCAAAGAAAGCAGTAGTCAGTTTGAGGCTAATTTGAATCCCCGTAAAGCTTTCACGAAAAGGCGCTGGCGTAGGCCATAAGCCACTTTCTCCCTGTAAACCACATATAAGGGGCAACTTTGAAGCAGATGTTCAGCAGTCATTTTATCAGTGCCACAGTTACACTGATCGGATCGGTATTTCCTATCTTTTAGCTTGTTGAATAGATGGTATCTCAATCTGTTTGTGGCCGGAGTGCGGAGTCTGAAGATTACCAACTTGTTCTCTTCTGTAGGAGCTGGGTAGTAAGCATCATTTTGTGTGCGATTGCAGGGTCCTTCCTCTAATGGGTGATCATTAATTTTCCTCATATCTTTCACCGTTTATTCCATAACTGTCCAAGAACTGATATAGCCGATGTCCCCAGATGTCAGGATATAAAAGAAATGTATCCCACTTGTCCAAGAACAATATAATGTTGGGGTGTGGGTTGTATGAAGATGGTGATCAACAACAGCTCGTACGAATTAACCCCAACGCCACTTGGTACAGTTTCCTTAACATTTTATTGAAACATTCATATATTTGTCCCCTGGTTATCAAAATACCTCGGCAAACAACACTGACCTAATAACTTATGACTGATTCTGCCTATAGAACTGATACATACATACCGTTATTCCATAAACTGTCTCTCCGAACACACAATAAACAATTGTACAGAAAGTCCTTGGTGCGGTATACACTCTTTCGCACAGACATAAAACCCCTCAAACAACTCTTAAGTGCGGAAAATACACCAATCGCTCTAATACAAACACTTTGCAGGATGTATATCACTTATCATTATGTGATTGGGCGACTTAAAAATAGCCATATAGATGCACAGTATATCTCCCAAGGACGGGACAAAACACTTCACCTGTACTTTATCTATTATAGCTACATAAGCGGGAAACGCGTCGCCTTACTCCTCCCGTAGCTCCAAGATGGAAAAAGTCGTTCACATTATAATGTTTCACCATGGCCATTCATTTATGGTCTCCATCAGGAAACGCCTCCCAGGCGAGAAACTCTTTCGCCATTATGAAAATAAGTGGATAGGATCAACCCAACATCATTAATTATCATAATCGCCACAACTATGACTTTCACTTGTACAAATTTACGAGCGTTACAGCTCGGTTTCCAAACACAGACACGAGCGGCCAGCTCTGCTGCCAAACACAGAATGTTCCTCAGTCACGCCAGAAATTGTAATTCACTCAAACGCTCTCTCCCAGCGCAACTTACAATGTCATAACATTCGGATCATATGCTAGTTCAGCACATTATCTCAGTAGCTGAGTTTACACTTAAAACAATTGTGTTTACAACATTAGGTCAGTGTGACCCTTAACTCCAACCACTATTTCTTCAATCACACTCATGAAACTGTTTCTGTGACAATAACCACTGCACCTTCTGTGGGTGCTCTTGACGCTAAGGTATTTCCGACACTTTATTGTTGCTGCGTACCCCTGTATACACCAGGAACAAGTAAGATCAACTCAGGTTCCTGAGGCCTTGGTATGGAGGTTTTCCATTTATACCGGAGTCCTTCCACTTTCTCAAGATTGTAGAATCATTACACATATCTTGGCAGCTATATTGACAAAGTTGGAGTGGACAGTCCAGCGATATCAAAAAATAAGAATACAAAAGGAGCAAGAAGAGCCTTTCATTTTGGCATTGGGAATATATATTGAGATCAAGAGTAATCTGATTCCAACACGAAAATAAGGAATCTTCAACTCAAATGTGAAGTCAGTTCCTATTGTATGGCTTCTGTAGACATGGGAGAACTACAAATGCCATCAACCAAAAAAGCTACAAGACTTGTCATAAATGGTGTTGCTTGCGTAGAAAAGAGGTATTTAAATGGTATGACAATGTTTTACCAACGTGGAACGTGTTGACAAGAATCTAGACAAGTGGCCGTGGAACAACGAGATGAGTAGAAGAAGACGGGGCGATGGATAGGAGCACACACTGAGGAAAACCTTGTTGATTGCATTACTAGGCAGACCTTGTTCTGGTAACCCCCAGGTCAAGATAGGCAGAGGGAAGACCAAGAAGTACAAAGGCGAAGAGAGTTGGAAACAGTCGGTGAAAATGATGAGGAAAAAACGTGGAAAGAACGTGATATGATGGACACGGGCCAGGAGGAACTTGGCATTGGAGTTTGTTGAAGTCCTATGCTCCTTTGGGTGTGGAGGGTTATGAAATGAATGTATGGAATCCACTTGTGGACATTCCGAAGAATGGATTGTAAGTCTGAATACAATAAACTGCCCATCTTAATGGAGTTTTTCAGGACAGCACCTTATGGCTGCTGTAGCTGCCTCTACCTCATTCTCATGCTCTATTTAGGTGTTTATCATGTAAGACCCCGCTTTGTTCAGCGACGATTCTGCTCGTTACTCTAGCACTAGAAACCTCAACCTGATTTCTCACCACGGATTTCAGACCCTTCAGGGCACACAATAGCATTATCGATAATCTGCATGATCATTCTTATCAGCTGATCCATATCTCAGCTCTGTCCTCCACGGGGCCCAAGTCCTGCCATTATCTACCAAGTCCTGAATGATATCTTACCGGACCAGTTCATCCAATTTTCACCTGACTTACTCCACTCTTCCTCCAATCGAAATATAATTTACAAATGTGCATCACGTGTCCTAATAGTAGCCTCTGCCAGCTTCAATCCATGACATTCCCCTCAGTTATTCAATGCCTAAATTTGTTTGTCAGGCAATGTTTCCCATGCAGCGGATGCTTTTTTGCCCGTGATACTCGCATATACGCTTTTGTCTGGGCCTTCACTTATCTGGATCTAATTGACAGCAATCTAAGCATGTGCCCGCATTGTCATAAATGGGATGTTTTTCGCGTACAGCCCAGGAGTAATACTAATCCCTTTCCCATTTTGATTGCGTTCTAGTCCGTTCACATTGTGTTACTGGACATGTGAGGTTCTTGGCAGCTCATTAATTTTACTTACTTACTTACTTAGTCACTTCCCCTTCTACCGTGGTGGTTGTATGAGGTTTGGAAGAGAGAGCGCATAGTATCTATCGGATGTCTTCTCCTGGCCAGGTTTCAATTCTAGTAAACGGTCCTTCAAAGATTGTCTAATGTTTGTCTCCCAGCGGGACTCTGGGGTCGTCCTGGGGGTCTTGATCCCTGGCTCTTTGTTTCCCATGCTTGTCGTGGTATCCGATCTTCTCCCATTCTGCAGACATGGCCAAACCATCTTAGTTGGGACTGTTCTACTTGGGTCTGCACGAGGTGGATTTTAGGCCTTGACGTATCGTCTGGTTGCGGACCATGTCTCTTCTTGTTACTTCAACCACCTTCCTCAGATACCTCATTTCTGAGGTTTGGATCTGGCTTTTGTGGGTTGTAGTCATTGCCCATGACTCGCATCCATATATCAAGACTGGGACATAGGTGGAGCGGTATACAGCCATCTTCGTTTTCTTTCCAACCTGTCTCTTGCTGAGGAATCCTCGATTTATGGCCTGAAAAAGTCTCTCAGCTGCTGCTTTTGGAGCGGCCAACTCTTCTTTGATGCCTCCCTTTCGGTCTATAGTAGCTCCGAGATATTTAAAGTGGTCGACCTGGCTCCAGGACCTGTTCTCCAGCTTAATCTGATGTCTTCTTTCTTCTCGTGATATCACCAAGGATTTTAGGTACCCGAGTCTCTGCTCTAGAAAGGATATCCCTCTATGATTTCCGCATCGTCGATTGTCACCCTTTTTGAACATGGGTGTTATGATGGCAACCTCCCATTCCTTTCGTATGGTCTTGTTGCACCACGCTGCCTGTAGGACCCTTAAGAGAAATAGGTCGCCTGATGCTCCCATGAACTTAACTATTTCTGGTGTTATACCATCATGCCCTGCTGCTTTGCCCATCTTGACTTTCTCCAGTGCTGCCTTCAGTTCTTCCATCTTTATGTCATCTTCACCATCATTGGTTTTCTCTTCTGTGCTAGTGGTTATCATTTCTGATGCTTCACCATGCTCACCATCCAGCAGTTCTGAGAAATATTCTTTCCATCTTTCCATTACTTCCTTCGGGGCAGTAAGCAATTTGCCTTGCTTGTCCTTTATAAATTTGAGAGGGCATTGTTTTTCCTTCCTCATGTTCTTTAGGGTCTTACAGAACAATTTCTGGTTTTCTTGCGCATCTTTTTCTAACTTTTCTCCAAATTCTTCCCAGGACTTCTGTTTCGCTGCTAGCACCTTGTTCTTTGCATCTGTTCTGAGTGTCACATATTCTCTATATTTCTCCATTTGTCCTGTTGAGCTTTTAGCTCCTAAGTATTGTTTCCATGCCATTTTCTTCTCTCTTATTTTCTCTTTGACTTCCTCTGTCCACCAAGGTGTCCTCTTTCTCTTGTTCCCAAGTCGGACTTCACCACATGCTTCTGCAGCAGCTGTCTTTATGATGTCATTGAATTTAATCCAGAGGGTTTCCAAGTCATCAGGTTGTTCTTCTGTGTTGCACACTGCTGCAGCAATAAGCCCCTGATATCTGGTCTTAATTTCTGGCTCTCTCAGCTTGTAGGTCTTAATGCTCATTTCTCCCGTTCGTTTTGTGACCGTGCAGCTATTTGTGCGCAGGTCGCGGCATCAAATAGTATCGTGTTACCGGGCTGTGTTTACTGCATCAGTGAAAGAATGGGTGTGTGTCCGTCAGCTTATCGGGTCAGTTCAGTTAATGGTTGAGCGCAGGTAAATATTTTGAAGAGCGCTAACTCTTGTACGTTTCTTGGTTCAACTCGTTACAGGCCTGTCCGCCTGAGATGGAAATTCTTGACCTTATTTTATTCTTCCTTCCCAGAGTTCGTTCGTACCCTTTTTTATGTTACTATCTTTTTGGTTTTTTGCCACAATGCAACCCACACCCCCTTTAGCTCTTTCAGATGTGGGTACACCACTGTAGAGCAGCGTGTTGCCATCTAGATCCATGACACCTTGATAAAGGTTGATAAACGTTGGATAACGTTGGATTTTTAATTCCCGTTAATGATATCCACCAAAAGATAGATATAAGTGGATGGAAGCAGACATCATCATCATCATCAGTTGATAAGATCTCTATGGTGTTGTTTGCTCCACTGTAGTGTAGAGTATCTTTGATTACCTTGGTATAGGAAATATGAAACTGCCATTCCTTGGCAATACGACTAAACACTGGGGTAAAGCATACACGATAGGTTTAGACGACTATCACCTTCCCCACAAATACTGAGATCACTTTTTCCCCGGCGACAGGCCGACATGGAAAAACACAGTCCCTATCAGGACGAAGCCAAATCACACCACTCTCTAGCGACACATCCGCCGAATAGCCTTCGACCTCTCTAGAGACAACAGAACATATAGTTCGACTTAGATATGTAAAGATATACAGATATAAGACAGACTCGTCCTACTCAGACAAACAATACACATAAATTCCGGCCATAGATATTCTGAAGCAAGAACAATCTATTATTACCCAAACAACGAATAAATCGCAGTAAAATGGATTTATCCGCGGAGTTTGATCGAAAGAGCCGACACAACTTTCAAGAGGGAGCCGCGCTAGCGTAGTGGTTACAACACCGCTCTGGCGACCGGGTGATACAGGATCAAACCCGGGCGACGGCATTTGAGGATTTTTTCGTCGACCGGGATTTGGACTGGATTAACTCGAGACCTGGCGAGGACATTTGAAGGAGTGTCGTCGAGCAGGGACTGGCGGCTCCTGAGCCGACCCAGCTGCAATGGGTACCTCCGAAATCGGCGAGTATTTGCCTGAATGGCGAGGGACACCTGTCTCTGTACAAGAAATAAAGGGATACTCACGTAAAATCAATGTCAGGTTAGACATAAAATAATAACCTGAGATTTCGCCTCGAGTATTAGCGGGCGAACGAAAAAAAAAAAAAAAAAAAAAAAAAAAAAAAAAAAAAAAACAAAAAAAAAAAAAAAACTTTCAAGGGAAGTAACACAATAATGACTTTCCCTTAAGCACTATTTTGCTTTCAAAATATTTGCGAAGTCGTGTGGTGGCAGAAGATGGCGGATGTGGGGCAGAAATCGGGAGGAGAATGGGAGTGGCCAAGGCTACGTTCAACAACATGAGACATATGCTGACATCCAAGCGGTTGTCTCATAGATTAAAACTGAGAATCATAAAGTGTTATATATATTCTGCATTTCTGTATGGTGCAGAAACATGGACGATGAATAAGCATTTGGAAGAAAGAATTGAGGCTCTTGAAATGTGGATATATAGAAGAATGGGGCGTATCTCATGGAAAGAGATGAAAACAAATAAGGAGGTCCTAGAAAATCTAGGTATGAAAAGAGAACTAATGAGGGAGGTCAAAGTTCGGCAGCTAAAATTACTTTGGCCACATAAAAAGGCATAACACCTTGCAGAAGACCATAACAGAAGGGAGAGTTGAAGGTAAACGTGCAAGGGGAAGACAGCGCTATAAGTGGGAAGATAACATCAATAGATGGACGGGAAAGAGTCTATCAGAGTGTACCACCAAGACAAGAGACAGAAGACGTTGGAGATCCATTACAGCCAACCTCCGTTGTGGAGATGGCAACTGATGATGATGATGATGATGATGATACAGGATAAATAAGTAATATCTGCTACAGATGCGCTTTGCGGCCATTATTTTGAAGGGTTGCTAGACTTTTCTCCTGCACTTCTGTATGGTGTGATCATACAAAGTTCGTATATGATAGCTCGTGATCCAAATGTAACTAAAAGGTACTTCAG
The DNA here is from genome assembly GCA_024509875.1 of Oreohelix idahoensis. Lineage (NCBI taxonomy): Eukaryota > Metazoa > Mollusca > Gastropoda > Stylommatophora > Oreohelicidae > Oreohelix > Oreohelix idahoensis. The sequence continues at coordinate 19,367 of JAMPIV010022555.1, forward strand.
CTTGTCTGGCCTTTCAATTTTCTGCCCATTGAGAGTGATATCTGGAAGGTCTGCTTTCACTGTGGAATTGTTCAAGGAGCACCATATCACGCAGGCCTTGTTGGTGACTGATTTTTGGTAGCCAGTTTTCTTGCGACACCAGTTGTAACACTTCGCGTGTAGTGATTGCATGTATGCTATTAACCTATTTTCCTGTTGGTCCAAGAGCCGGTTTCCTATAAATGAGTATGATGTCACAAGGATTGGATTTTTTGGGGCGGACCGCTCTTTTCCCATCAGTCTGGTACTTAATCCGATTACATTGTTGTTACTGATTTGTTACTTGCGATTTTTTCCGAGACGGCACCCTCTTTCTTTCTATGTCCATTGGAGCAGATATTTTGCATCTACCTTTCTTTCACTCCTCGGACGGAGCGATAAGGTTCACAATGTCTATTTTGTTACCCGTTCCTTCCCTAAAGCTTTGCAAGGAGCGCAGAGATAAATATTAAACAGCAGCAGGCAGGGTTGGAAATTCCTCGCGTACCACACCTTGGCCGTGTCGTACAGGATGGGTGGTTTGTGAGTTATTTTTCGGGCGGCCCGTCTGAGCAGAGTTGGATGAGTGGTTGATAGGAACGTGAGAAAGGTGTGAGAAATATATTTCACGGGTGGTAGCTTAAGGAACAAAATATGTCTATGGGAAATGAGTAGTTTCTCTATTTCCAGCTATCTATACGACCATAATTTAGTACAAGACAACCTTGTGCCCTCCTCAGACATATAAATATAAGGTTTTTTTTTTTTTTTTTGTTTTTTTTTTAACTGAACACACACACACAGCTATGTGGACAACAAGACACACAAACGTGAAAAACTACGGTTACCTTGGTATATGGGGGGTCTGACCAACACACAAAGTTAAGTTTTCTTGTTGTTTTTTTATTATCATTTAAACTTGACCAACACCTAATATCTAAAGAAAGATCAAATAAAAATCATATTTACAATAAATTATGAAAAACAGAATAAATGTGCCCTCGCCCTATATGGAGAAGAGAACCCAAACAGTTAATATACCCAAAGGTCGATGGTTAGCACTATGTTACAGAGTAGTACAGTAAAGTCACCAAGTTCCTACTTTATGCTGAACCCAGGTAAAGTAAACAAAGTTTTAAGCAAAATCCAATGGTTATGGTAAAGTTCGCTGTAACAAAAAGAAAAATATTCCACTCTCCTTTTTCATACAGTGGCCACTCAATCATTCTTAGCGCCCTACTCTTAGTGATATCCACTTGGAAGAATAAAATTTTTCCTGTAATATATTAATGTCAGTGTTCGCTTCCCAAATTGGCGCCCAGGTTCATCCTCTAACAAACAAAGGCTAGTGAGGTTAACGCCGAAATCTGGTGTGGGGTTTTTTCTGGATGAACAAAATGTCTCCGGTCCAATAGTTTATGCAAGAGCGTGATCTTGGGTTTCACGAGTTAAAAGAGGAAAATACTTCCAGTAACTGGGGGAAACCCCATCTGGTTGCTAAAAATGTGGTTACAATTTGATAAATGATGATAATCCTATCGCTGACTCTATGTTAAAACAGCGTAAAAATTCTGGATGTTTCACTTGAATACGACTGTCAGAAGTCGGGAAGAAAATGTTTTTTTTTTTGCACACCCCAGTGGGCTGACAAAAATGAAAAAATATTGCTGTGGGTTTGGTAAGTCCAGTTAAATTTATAATACTTAAAATGTTTCTCAGGTAATCTTTGGCAAATCTCGCTGACAAATGAAATTGGTGACGTACAGAGCCAAGAAAAAAAGAGACAACATTAACCAATCAGGAAAAAATGACCGCTGGACGTGCCCTTGTGATTAGTATCTGCTAGATATTATAAGAAAACAATTATGGAAAACATGCTACTCCTCCATATATCTATATATAGTACACACAGACGGTGAAAGAACGATCTCTTATCCATTCCGTCAGTTGCCCTGATTAAATTTAAAAGGCAACGGTGTTTTTTCTTTTTATGCCTACTACACTATCGCACGTATATCGCTTAAGTATTGCTATTAATTTTTTTGTCGGCGTCTGATAGTTTAGTCGTATGATATTAAATAATAGGCACTTATAATAAATACGCGCAAATGAAATAAAGCGTGAATTCTTTTCTGTTACTAATCATTGAACTCGCCTAGCCTATAAATCAGTCAACTAAAACCGTCCTCTTATTGTGTGAGAAAGCGTGTGGTGAAAATTAACATTATAAACTGAACATCTGGTATGAAATAGCTACGCGTTATTTTATGATACACTAGAGTTTTACCAGATAGAAAGTTTGAATTATAATGGTAAAAGCTAAACACTCTTTAAAACCACGTAAGCACTAATTTTCTATTACAAAAAAATCTGAATGAAAAATCCCCCATGAATAAAATGCTAATAAACACATTTAGCGAAATGGTTTTAGAATTGCAATGCTTAGACTATCCAAACATTCTGAGTGACAACTGATAGCAGTTTAAGAAAACACAGTTTAGAATATCATTATAATTTCTCTGTATTCTATCGATGAAGTAACATTTTTCACGTTAACCATGTGTAACGAGAATCAGAAACAGAGATACAAGCAATAAAAGCTTTACGTTCCGTGACTTTCGTCGTCGGTTTCATCAACCGACATCAAAAGACTTATAGTTCCCTAACGGTTTTCCTCTGTACGAATGCGCATTCCGAAGATCAAAGAGCCCAGGGATTTTTTGCTGACTTCCCCTGAGTACGAACTTCAAAAGATTCTATTGGGTCTTATTCACTTGCGGTCTGGTCAGGTATCGTATGATTGACAGATAAGCTCACGTGATAAGACGAGGTAAACAAACCTGATTCGCTTCCTGTTATGAACGGGCAAGGTCACGTATAAAGTATTGTAAACATTTCGTTTGCATGAGTTCTAAAGAAAAGGAGGCCCGTGGACGAAAAAAAAGTACGCTTGTGTTAAGTAATTCGGGTGGGACAGGCAGTAAATTGAGTTTGGTGGTGGTCATTCGAGCTAACAGATCTTGAAGTGGAGAGTTGGCTATCAGAAGAAGCTGTTGTGTTTTTGTGGACAACGGCTGCGTTTGTGATATCAGCCATTTTAATGAAAGTTGATCCAGTACCCTAGTATTGAAGGAGCTTGGATAGTTTCTGTATACTGGCGTGTAGGTATCTGTGTATATGCACTACAGAATTTCTGGTTCATGTAGGTAAGACAGATTATCGTGTTCGGCTGGCGTTTACTAACCTTTGTACTCTGTTGTCATAGCTTGATTCTGTGAAATACAATGAGGTATCGCTGGAATCAACTCGTCCATCTCATGATCCAAGCATATTTTATGTGACTGTGTTTTTGTACTGAGTACCTGTTCCCTGGCCTTGACTTAAGAACTCGGGAATACGCTGTAGCAGCCTTCATCAACAGCTGGAACATTAACTGAGTTTGTGGCCATTTTCTCTGTGGGTGTTTGTTTCGTCCGTGTCCCGTCTTTGACATTGTGGTTGATAAAATGGCTCTTTTCTCTCCCCCCCCCCCCCCCCCCCCCCCCCCCCGGGAAAAGTTCCATGTTCCTGTTATGTTATTTCTTCTGTAGAGCTGATAGTTATAATATTTCTTTACTTTAATTCATTCTTTTTGATGTGCAAGAGATATTCAACATATGTACCGTAGATATATAGCTAATGTCCAAAACATGTATAACATATTTAAAAAGAGATGTCCTCCGAGAGTTAAACAAGAAATGTACAAGAATGATGAACAACAAATGTGAAAAGAGATATACAAAAGACATACAAGAGTTGCACAAGCGATGTACAAGAGATGTGCAAGAGGATTACAAGAGTTGTACAAGAAATGTACAAGAGATATATTAGACATATACAAAACATGTGCTATAGATGTACAAGAGCTGTATAAGAGATGTGCAAGAGATATAGAAGAAATGTACAAGAGATATACTAGAGATGTACCTGAGGAAAACAGGGGAGGTATAGATGGGTGTTAATACACGATGTGTATCTTATAGTATAGACCACGATTCGCCAACCCAGGAGCTGCGGGGGACAGCTTTAGGAACACTGAGACCTCTCAAGATCTACCGTGAATACATAAAAGTCTGTTTTCGAGTTTCAGAGTTTTCTGGATTTTGGAGTAAGTCCAGCCTGTACGTAGCATTTTATCTCTGCCACACGATCTGCTTCCTGTTATTCCATCAGCAGAATTGTGGAAAATTGAAACTAAATATTTTACCCAATGTTAACGTCGCTTGTCAGAAAAGAGGAGCAGGGTGGCCGCATGGCTGCCTCCAAACCAGAGTGAGGGAGAAACTGTATGGTGACCAGAGGAGCCTGCGACGGACTGCGAGCTTTACAATAGAGATAGACGGGATTTTTTGATAGCTAACGATAAAGAAGAGGACGAAAAAGATGGAGATCTCCATAATGTCTCATCAGTTTCCAAAGTTGATTCTCTGACAGCATTAGCAAATGCCTTTTCATATTCCGCAGTCCAGTCTAAAGAGGTGAGTTCAATTCTTAACTTTATTTAACTATTATTCCAGTGAAAAAAATGTTGGATCTCTGTTTTATTATCAGTTTCTCATCATTTATTATTATTATTATTTTTATCATAATACGGGATGGAGGTTGCCAGTTATGCCACACTACTTGCGTTTTTAGGGTCCAATTGGCAGGGTGGTTAGAGAGCTTGCGGCAGAGTTATCGGGTTCCAGGTTCGAAACCTGTAGCATCACATGCTAGTCTGCTCAGCTGTTAATGGGTACCTGCCTCTGCTGTTCAGTTTAGGGAAGGCACAGGCAGCGAGGAAGCGAACTGGTCTCACCTCACTCCTTAAAGCTGGACCTAGTTTATTGAAGTCTCTAACGTTGTCACGGATTGCCTCCCCTGCTTTACAGTAGTGGTCCACCCATGGCCAACACTCAAGAGTATCTAATATGGGCCTTCAATGGTGTCTACCTTTGCACAAGATTGTAGATAGAAGGGTAATGGTGCTTCTGTCTCATGGTAGTGTTCATAAGATGTTTTCAGAAGTCAAGAATAAATTCTGCATAGGGCAGAGCACTATTAACTTATATCTGATCCGTCGCCTTTTTTTTTTAAGAACTAAGCCATGGTTTTAGCCCGTTCAAGCGCCCAACTGGTGGAAATCCAGCGAAATTCTTTTATAAGTATTTGCTCTATAGATGTGTTGCAAAACTCGATTAGAGCCGGACGTTTTTGTGGGCAAAAACGTTTAGCTTTGATTTTGTTTACCGAATTATAAATACAAGCACACCTCGGAGATATTGCGGGTTTTCGGTTCCAGACCACGGCAATAACGCGAATATCGCAATAAATCGGGTCACACCCTGTTTTTTTCGCTTCCCAGTGCATATAAAAGCCTAAATCATGTTTATATTATGTCTACTAAGTGCGCAATAGCGCTAGGTCTAAAATAAAAACAATGTAATGTAAAATTTAAAATACTTTGTTGTTAAAAAAAATGTCAATCTTTTTCTCTGAGCCTTAAGCGAATCGTAATCTTTTTGCCAAAATCTGTCGGAAGAAGAAGGCACGTTCTAATAAATAAACATGAATAATTTGAAAAAAGTGCAATATCTGCGAAATGCAATAAAGCGAAGCGCAATAATGCGAGATGTGCCTGTATATATTTGAAAACTGTAATTATTGAGTTTATTGTGTATTACTAGCATTCTGAAACTTTGGGTTCTTTTGTGGTTGATTTATTTTCTGGCCTGATTGTTCATTAAAACTCGTCTTCCTCTGACATGGTACTACATTTATTATTTTGATTCTTGCATTTTGATTGAAAGTCTTTGGAGTATCTTCAAAGGGGACTATAAACGTCCAAATCAATACCAACAGAAAGAACTGGTGTGAACTGAAACTTCAATGAATTCTTCAGCGTAATAAGTGGAGTATGGACGACTCTACATTTATTCCACTAACATCACATTTGAACAAGAATTCCACGTTTATATCACTGCTCACATTTACAGGCAATGTCAATAGATCACAGTTCGATGCTTTGCCTAACACCTAACTTGGTGCGTTTGATCTAACCGTCGAAACGTCTTTTAATGTTTATGATTGTTCTACGAACTCTAACACTTTCAAATGTCCGCACAATATTACTGAATAGTTCGTGCTAAATCTTCAACCGCTTATTAATGTTAAGCTTGTTGTTCCATGTAAGATACCGCAATAATAACTCAATCCTGATTTGGCTATACGTGTCATCATCTACTAGCCATATTTCTCTTAATATAAATCATCCGTTAAACTTTGCCCTTGGCATATCATGGATACTGCAAATATAATCGGCATTCCTAATCCAATACCATAATTCCCGCCGTAAGTACGTCGGTCGGTCACATCAGAACAGCGAATAAGTAGACTATTCTCTACACTTGTATTAGTGCTCGCGTCACACTGTATTAACACTTTATTATCTAGACACACAGACCACACGCCGATTAACTATACACATCGGTAAGTGGCTTTGCCACACTTATATTAAACACAAACCTATGGCTGCAATGCAATGTATATCGACTGTAACATATCTCAGTGGCTCTGCCACACATTCCATGACCACTACCGGTCGGCTCGGAGGCCACACTTAAAATCCGCGTTACTAACCTTGACGCGTCATCAAGTTCTTTACTCGTAACGTTTGATGGATAACTTGTTCATGTGCTGAAAGGTGCCATCATCGAGTAAAACTCAGATGGTAGCAAACCATGCAGTAAACTTCAACAAGATGTAAATATACGATATTAAAGAGTCTTGCTTATACGTTTGCTTTCATACCTATAATAACTGAATCAATTATGATTGTTTTGTTTTAAAAAAACATGTAACAAATTTAATAATCATTTTATCTTAACAGGTTGAAATAACGATGAAATGATGGTGAATTTTAGATGGAAATAGAATTGTCTTCACTGAGACTTGGTTTGTGGATATAAAAAACAATTGTCATTTTGATGTTTGCTTTATAAACTTAGCTGGTCTAAGTGAGTCCTACAGCCGTGGTTTCGTCAATTCTTTTGTGATGAGGGCAATTCTTTACACAACTTGTCAAACTTAGGCGGTTAGTGTTGATTCCCTGCTTTTAACTCACAACTAGTGGCTTCGAACTTTCGTTTTGCAGCTTCATAACATGAACAGTCTGATAGCTTCGTTCCACGAACTTTTAGACAAAATAAAAAGAACAAATGCCTCTGCGAAGTACATTTGTGGGTTGCAAATTAACAGGCGCATCGTCTCGCTGTCCACCCACCAATGTTAGCCTCTGAATAATTAATTCTTGAGTATACACAGCGTAACGCATGGAAGATGATTAGAAATCACCAATATTGTTCCCCTATAGCCACTCACGTCTGTTGTTTTTCTGTTGTCTAGTGTTCTACTTCTTTATTTCTTACGAGTGCCTGAAAACATACCTTTATGTTTGTCTAATATTTATTTACTGTTTACAGGCCTCGGGTTTCCCTTAATTATGTGTTATAAATGGGAAACTATGTGCTTGGACAGCGCGAGGGCAATGGTGTGCCTGAATTACAATTAACAAGGTACATTTATCTCACAAAATGATACAACAAACTTGACGCACATGTGATAATTAATCATCACTCATCACTGAGTCTGGGGTCGCTGTTGCTTTTGCGTTTCTGAGTGAATTAGCACAAAACAATCACCAGCGCTTGCAGTAGTGGTGTATGAATATACTATTTTCATAGGTTGAGGTTGCTAGCCTCATATATAACCACTTAGCAAGGAAAACATGTGAATTTCACATTTGTAAAATAAATGTTTACGCTTACCCCACAGTAACTTTTGTGAACACAATCTCCTGGCACAGTTAGAATGGACACAGCACGTTGATGCTTTCGAATCACTTGGTCTGGGAAATTTTAGTATTCCTTTTATGACGCGTGATATGATTCCTTAGGTCTCCAGTCTTTGTATTTAAAAATGCGGGTTTACTTTTAAGTTTCATAGTTGCCAAATTACTCTGTCCTGGTCCTTTAAGTTTGCAGTGCTTGTATTTTAAAAACGCTTGTTTACTTTTAAGTTTAAAAGTTGCCTACATACTTCGATCTGTCACTTATAATTTTGGAATCCAATGTACGATATCTCTCTGGCTCCCTGGAGTTGCTAATTTGACGTTGCGATGCAGTCTGATCTGTGTCTCCGATTTTGCTAGATTATACTCCCATTTCTCAGTTCAAATCCCAGATTGTACTTTCAGACCAACTTGCCAATGGAAGTTAAAGTCGAATTCGGCTCTCAAATTAAGCCATTGGTAAGCTCTTTAGAAATATATGGGTCGGCGTGTTAAATCATAATATCCGCCGCGTGTTTTAAAAAATCAAATTTTAAAATGCCAACGCGTGACCTCTTTCTAATAAGGCAGCAATACTTCCGATATTGACAGGTTTTATCTGTAATAATTACACAGATGTAGCGGGCCAGCTGAAGCGATTACGTATCTATCACCTGTGATTTGCGTACATCTCTCAACGGCTTTCCCTTAACAGCAAATCCTGGCTTTCTTTCTCATCGATTCGTGCGCGACCACCTTGCGTAATAAACAATAGATCGTTTCTATCTAAGATGGCTAGGCAACTTAGGTGATAAAAGTATTAACCGCTGAACTGTCTAATTAGCTTTGTCATGCTATGATAAACAAATCTGGGAGCGGCTAGACAACTATGGAAGGTGGATAAAATATGCCAAATAATAGGATGATCGAAGATGAAAATGAAGAAAAGAAGTGATACTGCCGGAGAAGACGAAAGTTATAAAAGCGCACAACTGTATTTCGTCACAAACACTCCACTCTCGTACGGCAGTATCTGCTATGGGACTACATTTGTCTTATGTGCTTCTTACCCATGTCGTTCCCGGGGGTCTCTGAAGCAATAAAATGCCTACTGTCTCCTCAAGTATATCGTATCAGGCTTCTATTATCAATCGCCTGGCAACATTTTCATGTAAAATAATTAGCTAGCAAATCTAACGTGCACAGCTTTGTGGGGCATCCTGCAAGGAGGTCATCAGCAGAAGTGACTCAGCGCCCCATGAGGAGGGGGCCATAACAAAAAGTGGATGTTTATCATGTGTCTCTTATTGTAATGGATAGTTGAGCATATTAGAAGGGTTTTTAATGGGTTGACAGAATCAACGATGTGGAAAACTGATGGCAAAAGCTGAACAGACACAGGTGAAGCAGAGGCGAGAAGGAGACATGGAGGTTGGATTCCACAAATTACTGAGAAAATGAATCGAGAGTATTACAGGGCAGTCAGTTATGGAGCCTCCTGCGAGAATTGAAGAATTAGAGTCAGAAGAAAATCCAGAGAAGCTGAAGACAAGCTTAAATGGGATTTTAAAAAAAAGACATGGACAGATCGTAAACTATAGACACAGTCTAGAAGGCGTGAGGTGAATTTCTTCAAGTCCTTATACTCTACATGGAGCAGAGGTTGATAATGAATGATTGTGAATTTTCTTGTTTCTGCAACTGCATATTTTCCGTAGTTTTGTTTCCTAGCATATATTATATTTGGGTTGTTAGCTCAGTGCCCAATTCATTTTAAAGGGCGTTGAAGAAGTCATCTATACAGATCTTCACTGCCGTAGTGGAGTCACATGTTAGAGAGTTCCAGATAATAGGTCCATTTTATATGACCTCAGGTGAGACCCAGTTCCCTCTGCAGTGGTAGCTGGTTTTGCATTAGCCGTTCCTTTCTTAAGAGCTGAGTCTTTGACCAATTTAGAGCTGAGTAGAATGGAAGAGTGATGCTAGGTGGTAGAGAGTGCCGCGCAGACATAAACTATTGCAGCGATAGGGAAATGCTCACCTCACCCACTCTGCCACTCGGACGCTCATGTTCGAAGAAAATTGTAGTATTATTGTGTTCATGTCAAATTGTTTGTTAAATCCTGGTTATTCTCTTCTGTTTTCACGAATCTACTAGAAGTGATTATAATTTTAACTTATGGTTTCGGTTTACGGACTTGTTAACGTGCGCCAAATTCAAAAGATGATGTGGCCATTGAAGATGGTCCTGTCTACTATACACTACTTCTGTTTTGTGTTGATCGTATAGGTTTCGTATCTCTACATAAAAAGTAGGCAGTTTGTTGTATGGTGAAAAGAAAACTTCTATCTCTCAGAACAATATCCTTGCTCATTCCAAAGCAGTTGATGAATGATTTCACGCTGACAGCAGTAAAATTATTCACAGCCTGAATTTTATATATACATTAACCCACAGGCAAAAGTTGAAAAATGATATTGCCCAACAGTCCCACTTGAGGTTTGTCCAGAACTTGTGCAACCAAATAATTCCATTAGGTTACAAATCACAAGTATCACAGCTGTCTGTCTGTCTGTCTGACTGTCTGTCTGTTCTCTTTCTTCTCTCTCCCCCACTCTCTCTCTTGTTTCAAGTATCATATTGTCTCTAGTGGTTGTAGTGGTCACAGCTTGAGAACCATTGTTGTTGACATTTTATATGCCATCTAATGCTTCATTTGTAAACATTGTCTCTCTTATGTGCTGACTTATTTCCTACGTTCTGCTTGTTGTATCTTAAGGAAACTGGCCTCACCGCCAGGGTTGTAAATTTACCAAATATATCTTCTAATCGCTAGCCTGTCAGCCTTGTCTACTGTTCTTCACTACTAGTTATAGAACTCATAACGTTTAGCGTACTTGGTTTTTTGAAATACACACATTTTTTCTCACCGGTAACACTGACATCACGTCCTTCAGAATAAATAAACTGTCATACATAAATGTGACACGAAATGAAATAGCGCGTCTGAGCGATAGTCACTTTTCTATTACCACAGAAAACAACCAAAACATTTTGGCTTATCGACTCGACGTAACTCCCATTCGCTGTCACTTCTAAAATACTAATTCTGAATCACAAATGAGAGCACCCAAGCTGAAGTTAACGCTATCAACATTTTGGAACTGACTGACTTAACCTACAAACGTCGATTTTTCAACGATAACTATTTGGACAAAAACCACTCTAGAACAGTTTTTTTCTGACAAACAGATCACTCGTTCATATAATCCTCGTGCGTACGATCACATAGCCGATTTCACCCAAAATCAACAAACAAAAACTCAGCATTAGAATTCTCACAAAAGGTCAGACAAATAAAACCACAGCAAAATCAAGGGAAGTAATCATTGCTCTTGACCCCTTCTCTCGTTTCTATCGATTATTCCCGACTTCATATTGATTTCTTAAAACTAATTCCTAAGCAATTTTCCCTCTTAGCTACTGCAAAATGTTACACTTTAGTTGCACTGTATTAGGTCGGCTCCCCACTTTTGTCAGTTTAGTCAGTCACTACAGTATAGTCAGTTATATTGTTTTTTTTAAAAAGTAGTCATTTCTGTCTTCCCACTATTTGCTGGACCCATTGTTACTGTTTGTTGCTGTTTGGAATATACTGTAAATTATGGTAATACAAAACTTCACCATATGATACTTTATTTAAATGTTGAGTTATCAACGTTAGTAACTTACTTGATTGTCATTCCTTCCATGATTCACAGCGACAACAGTAGGTTAAAAAAGGTAAACGTTAAGGATCCGTTTAACAGGCCCATTGAGGGATATTGGGGCTAATGATGTGGAGGCCCATATTTTCTTGGGGACCATCGACAACACTACAGGTAATGTTGTCTGCATCAACGCCGGGCCTCCTTAACATATCCAAGAAGGTATCCCATTTAATGACGCCTGGGGTCAAACTTTGGAGCCATTCGCGGTATAAAACAAAAATCTCACCTTCAAAGCCTGTGGATCGAACATGGACCACCGTGTATAAAGCCAGTGCCCAAATAAACCACCGTTACGAAAGTCACATGGTAATTTTGTAGTCTTTTTATTTTTTTGTGTTGGACATTGATTTTCTTGTGATTTTCTTGTTAATTTCCACGGCCAATCCAAATTTTCTGCTGGTTATATAGTATTACTATCTATAGCTGTTCCATGGATAAGGGAGATAATACTAAAGGACCATTAACTCTTTTAGTTCCACAATAGCAAAAAAGAGTGGTTTTGACCCAAACAAAAAATGGCCATCCCAGTATGTTTTTATTGTTTTGTGTTTTAGGAAATAATTAGTTTTTTAAATTTTCATATTTCATAATTATAAAAAAGGTCCAAAACGGATTGGCCAAATACTTTAAGACAATAGCGTTTTTGCGTTGTAAAAATTGAAAACAGCCCTAGAAAGGGTCAAGAGATTCGAATAGCCAGTATGCTGTTGATTCGGGCCAAATGGGTCTAGCGGTGAAGTACAGTATACTGGCTGTTGGGGACTTAAAAAATTATTTACAGCATCTACAATATGGCGATATATGTTCATACATATTAAATGCTCGGTCGTAATTTTTACTAAACTCTAACCAGTGGCTTTATATATGTTATACTTATTAATACGTGGTAATTTATTACCAGATCTACCCTGTGGTTATTTACGTTTTTAAAATTATTAAATCGTGTAACTGTGTTACAGCATCTTTAACTCTGTGGCTAGATACGTTATAAAATATTAATATGTATAAATATTTCAGATCTTACCCAGTGGTTATATACGATATGACACATTTAATACGTGTAATTTTTAAAGGATCTTTCCTGGTGGTTATTTACGTTATACATATTTTAATTCATGTATTTATTACAGCTCTTACTTTTATGGATTATTTACGTTATTACCCATAATTACTAGGTTGATAAAAAACTATTTACAGCTCTACCCTTTGGTTATATTCCGGAATTCGGTGCAATTATAACAGGCTCTACCGTGTGTTTATATACGGTATTCGTGTCTGTATATAAAACAGGTCTTACCCTGTGGGTTACATACGATTATACAAAAATAATACGTGTAATTATTACAAGTCTAACCTGTGGTTATATAGGGTTATACGTTTTAATACGTATAATTATTACAGCTCCAACCTGTGGTTATAAATAGTTATACGTATAATTATTACGAGGAGGTCTAACCGTGTTGGTATATACGGTTATACATATCGATACGTGTAATTATTACAGGTCTTCCCTGTGGTTATATACCTATATACATATTAATACGTGTTTGTTCTATAACGTTGATAGGACGTTTGATTAATTTATTGCAGCTCCACTCTGTGGTTATATACGGTATACGTTTGTTAATTATTACAGGTTCACCCTGTGGTTAAATACGGTATACGTTGTAATTATTACAGGTCTAACCCTGTGGTTATAAATACAGTTTATTTGTAATTATTACAGCTGGCCACGCTGTGGTTATATACGGTATATGTGTAATTATTACAGGTTTACGCATGTGGTTATAAACGTTTCACCTATTTACACGGTATTATTTATTACATCTCTCCCTGTGGTTAAATACTGTAATTAAGTGTAATTATTACAGCTCCACTCTGTGGTTTTATACGGTTATATGTGTAATTATTACAGCTCCACCCTGTGGTTAAAAAAAAAATACGACATAATGTGTAAAATTATTACCATCTCCACCATTTGTGGTTATATTCGGAATACGTGGTAATATATTTAACAGGCTCACACATTATTGTAATATAAGGGAATACGTTATAATTTATTAACAGCTCCAACCCTATAGGTAAAATAATAGAGGTAATAAGTGGTAATATATTTACAGGTCTATTCACTGTGGGTTTTTGTTTTTCGTTTTTTCATTTTAATACGTATTTTAAAATTTTACAGATTAACACCCCTGTGGTTATAAACAGGATAAAAATACTTATAATTTATTTTACGGCTCTTCACTGTGGTTATTTTACTGACATAGCGTTCTCGTTATTACAGAAGGCTGCAACCTGTTGTGGTATATAATTGTTATACGTTGTAAAGAATTTCAGGTCAAAACCCTGTGGCTTACATATGTTTAACTGTCTAAATTATTTACATGTCTACCCTGTTGTAATTATATGGTATACGTGTAAATTATTACATTATCTAACCGTTTGGTTATTTTTGTTAAACATTATTAAAAATTGTGTAATTATTAACAGGTTCTTTTGACTTAAACACTGTTGGATATGTATTAAGTTATAATATTAAATAACAATTTAATTTTTTACAGTATATACCACCATGTGATTATGAACCTGATTTACGTGTATTTATAACTGTTCTTTACCCCCACCTGGTTGTTAGTTAATGGATTTAGTTTATACGTCTCGTTAATTTTAGGCTCCCATAGAACAACTAGTGGATTTAATTTATGGATATAAGTGTTGTATGTTTTTTCTGTATCTGTTACCCTGTTGAAGTTTTTCGGTAGGTTTCGTGGTAATTATGAACTGGTCCGATCTATGTGGTGTGTTTATGTGAGTACATCTGACCTGGGCGGGTAGGTTGAATGATAGATACAATGACTCCCAGTTTGTTATAACCGGTAGTGCATCATGTGTTCGGGGGAGCGGAGGTGGGGGATGTGGAATTAACAAGGTGGGGTGTGTTAGGCTGTATGGGTTGGTGGATGTCATTGGGAGGGTCTACCCTGGTTGTTTATTACCAGTGAGTATGGGCGTTGTTGGTATATGTACATATCCAAGGGGGGGTGTTGTGGGCGGTATGGTGTACAAGTGGAATGGTACAGGTCTAAGGGGGGGTTGTAAAGTGGTGTAGGGATTGCAATTGGTATGTAGGAGCTCAAGGTAGGGCGAATTGTGTGTTGGGAAAAGTGTAATGGGTTGCGTGAGTAATTACAGATCCATCATGGGGGGGGTATAAATAGGGTGTAGGGGTTGGTGGTATGAGAAATAGAGTGGATGGTGTGTGTATAGGATAACTTTAGGGTTATATTAATAACTGGGGTCCTGTAACTTGTGGGTGTGGTTTATGTACATTTTGCGCTGTATTTTATTTATCAATAGTATTACTTGTGGTTTTGTTCGGATATTAAAATGTTTTATTATTTCATGATCATTACCCTTGTTGTTGAATATAACGGGTGAAACGTGGGTTAATTATATTTCAGCTCCCAAGGCTTCGTGTTGAAAACAAAATACGGATATAACGTAGTTAATTATTATTATAGGTCTACCTATATATAACAATTGTGGTTTTTATACGGTTTAATTTTCCATACTAGTGTAATTCTAGTTACGGACGCGGGGTCTAAAACCCCTTAGTAGATATCGCCCCGTTCTCCCCCCCCTCACCCCCTCCCCCCCCCACCCCCCCCTGTATTACGGGCAATTAATTAATAAGCTCTTCCTTGTGGTTGGGAGCCGCGGTAGCATAGTGGTTAGTGCACTGGCTTCCTAGCTCAATGGTCTTGGTTCGATCCTCAGATGAGGTGGGATTTTTTTTTTTTTTTAGGCCGCAAACGGCACCTGGGTTGACCGAGCCCCAACTGGGTACTAGAGCAACTCTGGGAAGGTAAAGGCGGCCGGCGTGATGCTGACCACATCACCACTAGTGTGCCGATGGTCAAGAAAATATGGGTCTAACACCATATTCTCAATATGCCTCGATGGGCGTGTAACGGGATCCTTTACATTTTTTTTGTGATTGTACACGGTGTACGTGAAATTATTACAGCTCCACCTTATGGTTATATACGGTATACGTGTAATTATTACAGCTCCACCATGTGGTTAAATACGGTATACGTGTAATTATTACAGCTCCAGCTTGTTGATATACGGTTTACGTATAATTATTACAGCTCTACCTATTGTTGTATACGGTATACGTGTAAATTTATTACAGCTCTACCCTGTTGTTATATACGGTATACGTGTAATAATTACAGCTCTACCTTGTGGTTATATTCGGTTTACGTGTAATTATTACAGGTCTACACTGCGGTTATATACGGTGTACTTGTAATTATTATGGGTCTGCCTTGTGGTTGTATACGGTATACGTGTAATTATTACAGCTCCGCCCTGTCATTATATATGGTATAGGTGTAATTATTACAGCTGTACCATGTGGTTGTTTACTGTATACATATAATTATTACAGCTCTACCCTGTGGTTACATACGGTATAGGTGTAATTATTACAGGTCTACCCTTTGGTTATATACGGCATATGTGTAATTATTACAGCTCCACCCTATGGTTACATACGGTATACGTGTAATTATTACAGGTGTATCCTGTTGTTATATACTATATACGTGTAATTATTACACATCTACCTTGTGGTTATGTACGGTATACGTGTAAATATTTCAGGTCTACCCTGTGGTTACATAACGGTATACGTGTAGTTAGTACAGCTCCACCCTGTGGTTTATAAACGGTATATACGTGTAATTATTACAGGTCTACCCTGTGGTTATATACAGTATAAGTGTAATTATTACAGGTCTACCCTGTGGTTATATACGGTATATGTGTAATTATTACAGCTCTAACCTGTGGTTATATACTGTATCCGTGTAATTATTACAGGTCTACCTTGTGGTTAAATACGGTATTCATATAATTATTACAGCTCTTCTTTGTGGTTACATACTGTATGCGTGTAATTATTACCGCTATACCTTGTGGTTATATACGGTATAAGTGTAATTTTTTTCAGACCTACCCAGTGGTTATATACGGTATAGGTGTAATTATTACAGGTCTAACGTATGGTTATATACGGCACACGTGTAATTATTACAGTTCCACAACGTAGTTACATACGGTATACGTGTAATTATTACAGGTCTACCCTGTTGTTATATGCCGTACTGTATACGTGTAATTATTACACGTCTACCCTGTGGTTACGTACGGTATACGTGTAATTATTACACGTCTACCATGTGGTTACGTACGGTATACGTGTAATTATTACAGGTCTACCCTGTGGTTATATACGGTATACATGTAATTAGTACAGCTGCACCCTGTGGTTATAAACGGTATACGTGTAATTATTACAGGTCTACCCTGTGGTTATATACAGTTTATGTGTAATTATTACAGGTCTACCCTTTAGTTATATACGGTATACGTGTAATTATTACAGCTCTACCTTGTGGTTATATACTGCATACGTGTAATTATTACAGGTCTACCTTGTGGTTATATACGGTATTCATATAATTCTTACAGCTCTTCTTTGTGGTTACATACGGTATACGTGTAATTATTACAGCTATACCTTGTGGTTATATACGGTATACGCGTAAATATTACAGGTCTACCCTGTGGTTATATACGGTATACGTGTAATTATTACTGCTCTACCCTGTGGTTATATACGGTATACGTGTAATTATTACAAGTCTACCCTGTGGGTATATACGGTGTACGTGTAATTATTGCAGCTCTACTTTGTGGGTATACGTGTAACTATTACAGCTCCACCCTGTGGGTTATATACGGTATACGTGTAATTATTACAGGTCTACCTTGTGATTATATACGGTATACATATAATTATTACAGTTCAAGTCACTGGATGTATAGCTTTGGTGACCCGTGACTCCTGGGACAGATCTAGTATAGGCTGGCACGTCCTGAAGGTGGCAGTGTTTCGATCGTGGTCTGTTTTCCTCCAGCTCTGGTTAATGGTATTCCCTCTTACTGACCTTGTTGGAGTTAGATAAGCGCTTGAACTGCAAAGGCAGCTCCTTTTCCCCGCCCCCACTAGCGTACAATCTCAGAAGCTCTTCTTCCGTTTTAATATAAAGATGGAGCGTTACTGGGGACGAACTGAACTCGTACGTTGACCCGTACATTTCCTTACGAAAGAAAAGCAGAGATTCTCTATGTGGGACAACAGACTGAACGTGGTCGCCTTCAAAAACAAATTATTCACGGTTTTGTGGAAGAATGTTGTTTCGATTTCCTTCTATGATTGTATTCACAAGTAAAGATCGATGCCTGATGCCGCGCGGCAACTTTTCCTGGCAGTTTTTTAGAGTGACACGACTACTCCTCTGGTCTGGTTATCGCTTTTGAATCCGATTCTTTTACTGAGATGCGCAGATTACATGAGCTTGATGATAAGTTTACGGTGAATAATGTCGTGTTGTGATGCCACGGATAGGTAGTGCTCGTCTCATCGATTTTGTCGGACCCTCGCCAGCGCACTTTACATTGTGCCACCCATGTACGGACGTGTCGGATGCCTGTCTTTATCCGATTAACTTCAATGATACGGTTCATTAACGAATTATTTTCGAACGCCCGGTATTTGGATTTAATCCAGAGCTGATGCTGTCCGTGCGATAACAGATTCCTCTTGACATTGGCCAGTCTGCCAATTTTTTTTTTTTTTTTAAACCCACCACGAACGATCAATCAAAGCCACTCAACATCCAGACTAGGACTGGTTCATCGTCCGATCTCAACTTCCTCTTATCCAGAAACCACATTTTTCTGTTGGAAATTCCATTGTTTGCATCAGTTGCTCGTACTGTATTGAATCTACTAGTAAAATGGGGCAGGGACTCAATTCACTTTCTGTCGCTCCCGCACGATTCTTTGTTTTTCTGAATTTATTAGAATTAAAAGGTGATCGTTTAAATACAGTCGCCTTTTCCTGCGTTTTATTGTTCCTATATATATGGGCGGCTAGATTGACTCGAGGCACATAATTCCCAGGTAGCTCGTAGTGATATCTACCTCACAGAGGTTGGAGACACCACACCACCCACCAGTGCCTGACTATCGCCTTAATGCATTTGTTGAACTTAGGCTACAAAGTCTGCGATTTTGTTAGGTTATCAGCAATAAGGCATCTTTAGCATTTTTTCAACGTATTCTTTGGATCTCGATTTGTCCGCCTTTCTGATGAGCGTCCGGTCACTTTTGGAAATAAATAGGTCGCATCACGAGTCTTTTGCTCGGAACCCTGCACACTGACGGCACAAAAGTTCTACTTATCAGGCCACAAAGACCCTCTTCGTTTGAAGCACGTAGATACTCTGTTCACCGCTTGGTCCTACCAGCACATTTGAACTGTTCATTGGCATTTTATCTTTAGGACAACATTCTATGTCTTTGCTCCGTGTAGTATGCCTTCGTTGTCACCTCCTAACTTTTAGAGAGCATTTTTGCTCTGAGCTTGTTGAGGGCTTTTCACTGGATGTATAGCTTGGTGACCGTGACTCCTGGGGATAAGATCTAGTATAGGCTGGCATGTCGGAAGGTGGCAATGTTCGATCGTGGAATACTACTGTTTTCCTCCAGCTCTGGTTAATGGTATTCCCTATTACTGACCTTGTTGGGAGTTAGATAAGCGCTCGAACTGCAAAGGTAGCTCCTTTTCCCGCCCCCACTAGCGTACAATCTCAGAAGCTCATCTTCGTTTTTATAAGATGGAGCGTCGTTACTCGGACGAACTGACTCGTCCGTTGACCCGTACATTTCATTACGAAGAAAAGCAGATTTATGTGGGCCAACAGACTGCATGTGTGAAAACAAATTCTCACGGTTTTTGTGAAGAAAGTTGTTTCGATTCTTCTATGATGTAATCACAGTCCAAGATCGTGATGCGCGCGGCAACTTTCCTGGCGTTTTTGTGCACGACTACTTCCTTTGGTTATCGCTTGAATCGATTCTTTTCGAGATGCGCGATTACATGAGCTTGATGACTGTACGGTGAAAAGTCGAGTTGGAGCCCACTGATGGTAGTGCTGTGTTTTGACGGGCAGCGACTTTCATTGTGCCAGTACGACGTGTCGGCTGTTATCTCCATTAACTTCATTCTACGTTTATTAACGAATTCTTCGAAGCCGGATTTGGATTTATCCGAGCTGATGCTTCCGTGCGATACAGATTCCTCTTGAATTGGCGTCAGCATACACGAATCAACAGCCCTCACATCCAGCTAGACTGTCATCGTCCGATCATCCTCTCTAACCACATTTTCTGATGTAATTCCTTGTTTGCAAGTTGCTGAATTTTTATCTCTAGTAAAATGGGCTCATCACCTTTCTGTCGACGATTCTTTGTTTCTGAATTATAGACATTAAAGGTGACATTAACAGTGCCTTTTCCTGCGTTAATTGTTCCTATTAAATGGGGCTAGATGAACGGTTAATTCAGTAGAGTGAGTACTCGTCACAGGTGGAGACAAGTGCTGACTATCGCCTTAATGCATTTGTTGAACTTGGCAAAAGTTCTGGATTTGCTGGTTTTTCAGCATAAGGCCATCTTTGCTTTGTTCACGTTTCTTTGGATCGATTTCGCTTTCTGATGCGGTCACTTTTGAATAAAGGTCGCTAGGCTTTTTGACCTGCAGGCAAGCTCTCTTACGGCAAGACTCTCGTTTGGGAAGACGGAAGATCTGTTCACCTGTACATCCTTTTGTCTGTTCTGAGGCATTTAATCTAGGACAACATTTATGTTGCTCGAGTAGTCTGCCTTCGTTGTCACCTCTATCTTTAGAAGCAGATCGAGATGTTGTGCTTTTGCCTCATGAGGACCAGTTTCTTGAAAACGATTGGTTAGCACATTGCTATGAACTGCGTTTCACGAATAATGAAATTATCTGAATTTACACTCCCTTAACTTTTTCTCTACCTACAAAGAATGGTTTATAGTTTGAATTTTTCCATCCAGGTTCCTTACTGTGCAATATGCTTAGGCCTGCTTGACGTAGCAATGACTGGTCTAGGAGATAAAATTCCTACCACGCTGTAAAATGTCTAAACACTACTTGTTCGCACTGAGATGGGAGTTTTGATTTCTATTGGGGAACAGTAACAAAAAAAGTTAGATGTTCATCTACGATTCCAGTAATATTTGCTTCCACCGATGGTTACAAGGTGTGTTCATGTTAACGTTTTGGTGCGACCTGGTGCGCTACACACAGACACTCTACAAGTACAGACCGGGAATTTCCAGTGGACTTAAAACACTGACTTTTGATAGAAACGATATCCTAAGAAAGTCATGGTAATCATTATTATGTGCCATGTCAGTGGTATTCTAATAATTGATCTCCTTTTCAAAACTGTACGTCTCTGGTCAATCAATACCCTTTAGCTCACCACAGAGCATAAGTCTTCAACAAACTGGCCAAGTCTTCCTGTCACGTGCCATCAGGTCAAGGTCATTCCATGTATTACCTCATCATTTTCCTTTCTGTCTTCAGTTCTCGTCTCTGTGCTGTTTCCGTGCTACCTGTATGTCTCTTACGTTTGGTATTCTAGACGAAGGACTGCCATGTAACGCTATCAGCAGGCATCACAGCCAGCGTCCTCTTCTATAGTCCCACTGGCACTTGTCTGGTTCATGTCATCAGTTCCACATTAGTAATCTTGTCATCAGTCCCACATTAGTAATCTTGTCATCAGTTCCACATTAGTAATCTTGTCATCAGTTCCACATTAGTAATCTTGTCATCAGTTCCACATTAGTAATCTTGTCATCAGTTCCACATTAGTAATCTTGTCATCAGTTTCACATTAGTGATCTTGTCATCAGTTCAACATTAGTAATCTTGTCATCAGTTCCACGTTAGTAATCTTGTCATCAGTTCCACATTAGTAATCTTGTCATCAGTCCCACATTAGTAATCTTGTCATCAGTTCCACATTAGTAATCTTGTCATCAGTTCCACATTAGTAATCTTATCATCAGTTCCACATTAGTAATCTTGTCATCAGTTCCACATGAGTAATCTTGTCATCAGTTCCACATTAGTAATCTTGTCATCAGTTCTACATTAGTAATCTTGTCATCAGTTCCACGTGAGTAATCTTATCATCAGTTCCACATTAGTAATCTTGTCATCAGTTCCACATGAGTAATCTTGTCATCAGTTTCACATTAGTAATCTTATCATCAGTTCCACATTAGTAATCTTGTCATCAGTTTCACATTAGTAATCTTATCATCAGTTCCACGTGAGTAATCTTATCATCAGTTCCACATGAGTAATCTTGTCATCAGTTCCACATTAGTAATCTTGTCATCAGTTCCACATTAGTAATCTTGTCATCAGTTCCACATTAGTAATCTTGTCATCAGTTCCACATTAGTAATCTTGTCATCAGTTCCACATTAGTAATCTTGTCATCAGTTCCACATTAGTAATCTTGTCATCAGTTCCACATTAGTGATCTTGTCATCAGTTCAACATTAGTAATCTTGTCATCAGTTCCACATTAGTAATCTTGTCATCAGTTCCACATTAGTAATCTTGTCATCAGTTCCACATTAGTGATCTTGTCATCAGTTTCACATTAGTAATCTTGTCATCAGTTTCACATTAGTAATCTTATCATCAGTTCCACATTAGTAATCTTGTCATCAGTTCCACATGAGTAATCTTGTCATCAGTTCCACATTAGTAATCTTGTCATCAGTTCTACATTAGTAATCTTGTCATCAGTTCCACGTGAGTAATCTTATCATCAGTTCCACATTAGTAATCTTGTCATCAGTTCCACATGAGTAATCTTGTCATCAGTTTCACATTAGTAATCTTATCATCAGTTCCACATTAGTAATCTTGTCATCAGTTTCACATTAGTAATCTTATCATCAGTTCCACGTGAGTAATCTTATCATCAGTTCCACATGAGTAATCTTGTCATCAGTTCCACATTAGTAATCTTGTCATCAGTTCCACATTAGTAATCTTGTCATCAGTTCCACATTAGTAATCTTGTCATCAGTTCTACATTAGTAATCTTGTCATCAGTTCTACATTAGTGATCTTGTCATCAGTTCTACATTAGTAATCTTGTCATCAGTTCTACATTAGTAATCTTGTCATCAGTTCCACATTAGTAATCTTATCATCAGTTCCACATTAGTAATCTTGTCATCAGTTCCACATTAGTAATCTTGTCATCAGTTCTACATTAGTGATCTTGTCATCAGTTCCACATTAGTAATCTTGTCATCAGTTCTACATTAGTAATCTTGTCATCAGTTCCACATTAGTAATCTTATCATCAGTTCCACATTAGTAATCTTGTCATCAGTTCCACATTAGTAATCTTGTCATCAGTTCTACATTAGTAATCTTGTCATCAGTTCCACATTAGTAATCTTGTCATCAGTTCTACATTAGTAATCTTGTCATACCACTACAAACCTTCTGTTCTTCACAAGCACCCATTTATGAAAGTCTTGAGCCTCTTGGTTATTGTTTTTGTTGTTCTCCATGTTTGACATCCATACAATAGGATTGACTTGACATTCGAGCTAAACATTCTTAATCTGTGTTGGGCTTGATTTATTTTAATTCCTATATATTTACCAGTGCAAGTAAGACTCTATTAGCCTTTTGAATTCTTATTTTGATTTCGTTGCCTATACCGTCAACTCTGTGTATACTGCTTTAAGTGTAGTATTGTTATCGTGTCCAGCATTTAATCTATATTTTCAAACCCACTTACTGTGACCTCTCATCTGATTACGGTGATATAGCACAGAAGGGCAATGTTATCGGCAAAATCTTGATCATCAAGTCGTATGTAATGGTACTACATATGTGATGGTACTACATATGTGATGGTACTACATATGTGATGGTACTACATATGTGATGGTACTACATATGTGATGGTACTACATATCACTTCTGTTGTTATCGCTCTTCGGCGACACCATTTTCAAGATGGCAACTAACCTCTATCTTTAACTTGTCTTATTTCCATTTTTCTCATCAACAGTGTTCAGCTATCTCAGTTTATTCTCACGTTTTCTCAAAACATGCTAAGTTAATGATGGGCCGTTCTTTTGTTGAGTATTTTAATGATTTAAAGTAAGTATAAAAGATGAGATATGGAAAGGGCACAATGTTAGACGTGCCCAATTCTCCAGCCTTTGAAAATAAGATTCGTTTGTTGGTTCGGCCCTTTCCCTGTTTGTGACAATTGCTCATTATGGACAACCTATGATCGTCGCGTATTTCTAGTCTATTGTTCTGTCTAGTTATAAAGGGTTTGAAAACTATTTTTCATTTTCTTTCCACTTGCTAATAATTTTATATCCAGACATCTTTAATTTAGCTGTCGATAGTTTTTTTTCATAACAGCAAGTAAACCCGCCAAAACTTGACGTAGGGGAGAGGTAATTGTGTTGCGCTCTTTCTGCTGAAATGCCCTGATTACGGCATTAATTCTGCTGTGCTCATTACTTTCCATTCATTTTCATGAGATCTTTGTAGTCAAATAACTTGTGATCAATGGTGGATGTGCCATGAGATGTTTGTAGTCAAATAACTTGTGATCAATGGTGGACGTGCCATGAGAACAAAAAATGCGTTCCCTTTTAATGGTTGTTTAGCGTAGCTTTCATGTGGCAAGGCGCACAAGTTCCGTAACTCCGCGAAAAGCTGACTAGGTCGTTTTGACTGTATGTTACAGATTTTTCATTAAGGCAATTAGTACATAGAGGGTTCGTTTAGCCCGGTGTTTCTCAAGCCTGACAGTAGCAGCGCCCCCTTTTGACAACTAATATTTTAAAAAGCCCCCACCCTTTTAACACCCCCCCCCTTTTTTTGCTCTATTCACCAAACACCACACACACACATAACCATCATATTCCCTAAAGCATAGTTATATTAAATATGTGTTTAAGTATGGAATTATATACACCACAAGTTCATTATCCTTGAATTGCAAATTGGCGGAGCAAAAGATATAAAATTAGTTTTTACAACTCTATAACTACCATAATCATATCATTTTAATAGCGCCTAAATGAAGCATATATATCTTCAAATCTGAATATTTAAGCGTCACCTTATGTAACAACTTTAAACATGAAAAAAATGGAACAATTATTAGTTGATAATAATGATATAATTATATAAAAATTCACTTACTAATGAAGCTTAATGAGATCCTTGCGCTTGGTGTGACTCAGCCAGTTTTGTAATATTTGGTTCTAAGTTTGTTAAAAAGAAGTCTCAACTGTCCTCTGTTACAAATCTGCAGTCGGTTTTGTTGCTTTTGTAGTAGAAACACTACTGCACTGAACCCCCTCTCCACCAAATACGACGTTGGGAATGCTGTAATTAGCACTTTAGTTTTGTGTAGTACTATGACTGTAACGTCAACTTCGCTAACCAAAGAGGGGTTTTTTTTGTAGGTACACGTGTGACACGTGATTGTGCGGGTAGTGTTTTTCGAGGGAGGCGTGCTGTTGAACTTCGACTATGCCGGTCCCAAGCCCGTCTGAAAAAGGAGGAGAGCGGCCTGCATGGAGGCCGTAAGGAAGCAGCCCCTCCACCATGCAAAGGCCCAACAGGCCAATCACCTGTTTGCTTTAAATCACGATTACGCGAACTACAAGAGAGAAAACCCGACTGATTCTAAAGGCGACGAACTGGAACGGACTACGACTTATGGAACTTGAAACACAAGAAGTATAAATGGGAAAGAAGAGGAGCTGGTGGAAGAGATGAGGAAAGCAAAACTATAAATCCTGGTGTTACAGAGTAAATATTATCAAGGGGAAGTGATCTTGTAAATGTTAAGCAAATAGATTCGATTACGGGTTATGGTGCTTGGTTAAGCTGATGTTAAGTTAAAAATGTATTAGGGGAATTCCCTCGTGTGATCGAGAAGTTTCCAAGTGGCGAACACTGGTCAGTTCAAATCGCGGAGATGTTTTTTTTCTGTGAACTGTCTTGAGCTGTGAGTAAGCTCGTGTGACTAGCCCATGCAATTATCGAGACTGAGTTGTGTTTTTTAAACAACCGAGTCTCGTGTCTTTTTTGGCGGGTCTAGTGTGTGAACTAGGGGCATTCTGTTTTTGGGTACCGACGGGAGAGGTCGGTTCTACAGTGTGTGTTTTGAGAATGCCTGCGCAGTGCAAAAGTTTGAGGCCATTATTTGTGTAGGCCTATGATTTCTGAATTTATTGGAGAATTGTGTTTGTGAGTATTTTTGATGAGGTAAGGATCCAGGACATTTGTTTGAATATATAAATGTCAAGATGAGTGAAGGCGAGATTACTGCAGATTGCCAGGGAGTGCAGTCTTGCGAGAAATTGCCGAAAGTATTCACCATTGATGTAGTTAGCACGGCGAGGATGATGTCCGTTGGCTAACCGGATCTATATGATATTTGAGGAGGCAATTGTTATTATTGAAAGGATCCACAAACATTAAAGCGCCAAGGTTGAGAGCGTCTTTGATGAAGCATATTTGAGAGGCCATCGTTATCATTGAGAGGATCCACACATACATTAAAGCGCCAAGGTTGAGAGCGTCTTTGATGAGGCATATTTGAGGAATGTATTATTGACAGCACGGCGAGGATAAACCGTTGCTGGGAAAAGGGATCCATTGTCTGTTTATTGTGATGCTGATGTTGGAAGCATCGTTGGAGAGGCCATTTATTATTTACATTAGAGCGCCAATGTTGAGAGCGTCTCTGATGAGGCATATTTGAGGAATTCATTATATTAGCACGGGTATGCCGACCGTTGCTAGGCATATTTGAGGAATTCATTATATTAGCACGGGGATGCCGACCGTTGCTGAGAGGATCCAGTAGTAAGATTATATGGCGCTAATGATTATGAGAAGGGGAGATGTGACTGGAGTACTGTATTATTGTATTGCTATGACTTGTACTTAATTGTGACTGTGTATTCTGTGTATTTCATGAACGTGTTGTGGCGTAAATAAAACGATCATTAACTTACACCAGCCGTTTATAACCATCTATGACTTCTACGTGCGTACCTGTGTTGTGAGTGATTGTTCCAGCACGCACGCACTCAATCACCCTTTCCTAACACGGTACGCCACCCACACACACACACACCATCATGAGGTTATTTAGTAACAGTGGTGGTTTCCAGTTTAGAAGGAGCTTATACCTACGTATTCGCGTAAATAGCCTGGGTGGCGGAAATCGAGGTCAACAAACAGATTGAATTCAATAGCAGGATCTCATATGTAGCAGTGGTATGTTTAGTCTTTCAGAATTTGATATTTTGACATTCGCGTGATATAAGAAACTGTTCTGCTCTGTGTGGGCGTATGAACAGTGTAACCATTAAAGGAACACCCATCACCATTTAATCAATCTCCAAGTCAGTCAGATCAGTAATAATAAGTTCATCAATAACTTAAAAGAAATCTTCACCACTATCTCCACGCACTGGCCCAAAATTTCTTCTTTACAGTGGTAACTTTCATTTCGGTTACAGTGGTGGGCCGGTTTGTTTGGCGGAATGAAACCCACGGAGTTCGCGTGATAGGAAAGCCTTGTGTAGGCGTGGCTTATGTATCCTCACATTGTGTCATGGTCCTCGACCTAGTTGGTTAACTGTGTCCAACACGGTAGAACATTACAATGGGAAGTTGACAGTTTTGGTAGACAGTCAAGTTTAACTAAATGTGAAGTGTTTTGAAGAGTCGTTTGCAGATTGTTTCAAGTCAACAGTTACAGAGGGTGCTGTGCGGTGTTTCCTGTATGCTGATGCTGTATTGAGCGTATTCTACACTTTGGCAAGAACCTGAAGAGAAGAAAATCTAGTTTGTGTACCTTTCTGCGCTTGAACGGTTTTATCTGCAGAACTTTGTGATATCTGGTGTGTCGGCGGAAGGGACAGAAGAATATTAAGATAAGTGATTTTGTTCTGTGTAGATTGTGCCACTTTTCTGCATTTCAGCAAGTCTGCCTATACTATCCATCACTTATTCTGTTGATAATTGTCATTGTGTTTCGATAATTATATCGATTGATGAAGAATATGTTGATCCATAGATAATGTATGTTATATATAGGTACTATAACAGAAGTTGGTGTACAGTAAGTAAGAAATAATTGTAATTTCTTAAAAAGATAATTGGCTTGGTGAGGTGAAAGTTTAATTAATACATATATAGTTGTCTAAGGAAGTAAGTCACTATGGACTATTATACAGATGCTGATGAAAAAAAATACCGTGAACTATTAGGATTTGGAGACCGTGAGCTGACTGAGTCTGAAATAAATAGATTGATATGTGAAAAGCTAATTCATGAAAGTGATGAGAGGTATAAGAAAAGGATGCTAGAAGAGAAGAAGCAATTGGACATAAAACAGAGTACCCTAGAGCAAAGGGAAAGTGTCATAGAATGTACTGCTGAAGTAAGTGAGTTACATGAAAAAGTCTCTAAACTTACAGATGATTTAGTCAAATCAAACTCAGAACTTGCTAGTACTCAAACAGCATTGAGTGTAGCATTGTCTAAAATCAAAGAGTTAGAAACTCAGATTAAGGATAACAATAGTGAAGTTAGAAACCTAACTCAGGAACTTCAAGAAAGGAGAGAGATGTATGAGAAATTGAAAATGGAGAACAATGAACATGAGCAAACTTATATAGAAATGCTTCATGAGGTGATGAATGATAAGATGATTCTCAGTGATCAAATTAAGGACATGAATATTGTACCCCTTAAGAAGAATGATGAGATTATGTATAATAACAATGATGATATTAAGATTCAGTCTCCACAGCTGGAGTTGACTCAGTTGAGGTCAAATAAAGAGCAGTATGAGACAGAGACATTATTAGAATTAACGGCTGAGAGAGAGAAGGTCGCTAAGATTAAAAATTTGCTAGCAGAGGAAAGCTGCAAGGTTTTAAGAGTTGAGAGGTTAAACAATAAATTAAGTGCAGATATTTCACTTAGAGATATTCAAATTTCAGAAGCCAGAGTGAGATTGGATGGTTTACTTGACATTCTCTTAAAGAAAAAAAAGGTGGTCTTCTGTCAGTGTTGACAGTGAAAGACATAAAGCAGATTCTAAAGGCAAGAATAATGGACAGAAATCTTTCCGAGGGAAATATAACTTTCAACGCAATGCCGATGATTCTTGCGATATTGGTTCCTGGCGGCAAGCTAGCAAAGGAAAATCTACAGTGTTAGACAGTCCTGTGGATAACAAAAGAAACAATAATAAATTTCAATGCAAGTTGTTAAAAACAAACAAGGTATTAAGTGAGAACCCTGATGGCTTGATATCATGGAAAAAAGATAGAACTCCTTATTCCAGGAAGGAAACATATTTTGTGAAAAACAATAAAGATATGGTTAAATCTTTCGGTCACACCCAGTCAAGTCAGTGTGACCCATTTCTTAAACACACTGCCACAAACAAGGAAAAAAATACTTTTGATAGGAGATATAACCCTGAGGTTAAAATGTACCAAGGGATTTCTTCATATAGTAATGTTTCTTTGCTTAAAAACAAGAAACAATTTGACAGATCACAACATCGTGATTCTAAGAGTATTAGAAATTATAGTGGAAATAATTATGTGAAAGAGTGTCAATATGGTAATAAATTTGTTGATAAAAAGCCATTTCTATCTGGTAGATATTTTTATCCAAGAGGAAATGCTAATCGTAATTATGCTAACTGGGATGTGAAACAGTACAACTGTGTCAATAGAACAAATAACAATGTTCTTAACAGCAATTATAGAAATTGTAACAAGGTTAGCTGTACTCCACATGAGAGCAAGGTTGTTTACAAGCAAAGTAATAACACTATTGATTGTCACACTAGTGGTGTCGAAAGGTCATCTCGTTCTTGTGAACGTAGTAATTTTTTTTCAGGCTACAACAAGGATGAACTTTCGTTACGGTCAAGTGATCGTTAAGCCTTCTGTGATGTTTACATCGTGTAAGGAGGACTTGTTGAGGTGTGTGAAAAGGGGCCAAGAC
Organism: Oreohelix idahoensis; assembly: GCA_024509875.1. Taxonomy (NCBI): domain Eukaryota; kingdom Metazoa; phylum Mollusca; class Gastropoda; order Stylommatophora; family Oreohelicidae; genus Oreohelix; species Oreohelix idahoensis. Next base: position 49,081 of record JAMPIV010022555.1, read on the forward strand.
TCTACTCCACCCCAAGGAATAGGTAAATGTGGAAGTTGATTTTCCGTTTTTTCTTATTAGATCTAACAGATGATTAATAGAAATTGTCATTTGTATTGTCTCGTAGCGTGCGACGTTGTGATGAGCTGGCGCACTTGTTGACATTATTCGTGAAGAATGTGGATTATTTATCAAGCAGAACCTATGAGCGTCTCGCTATACATCTGACGAGTCACTTTTTGAAGGATCAAGAATTATTGACAGATTGTCGGGATATTTTTTTTTACAGCTGATTTATTTGTTAGAATATTACATGTTATTGTATTCTGTGTATAATATATCATATGATGTTCTATTAAAATATGTGTAATTTCTTTGAAACATTATGATGTTCATTTTGATGAATCATTTGATTGCTATAAATATATATATATTTGTAGAACATAGATGATTGTTTCGATAATATACCAGTCCAATTTTTTATGCAATTGTATATTATTCTGTTTTGATTGTGTGTAACATATGTGTTGGTAATAATGTGTGTGTAATTTTTGATAAATGCAGTGAGCGGTGTCAAACCTGTGCTCATTTTTCTGTATATTTTTTCGGGTTGTAGTTGTAATTGTTAGAATAATTATGTGGATTTATTGTTATGTTGTGTAATATGATTTTGTAGAATTATCTTGCAGTATCAGAAATAATTGTGTATTTAAATTGTTAGAAACATTGATCTTGTCAGAACATAGTACTTAGAATTTATATAATAAGATTTTTTAACATTTTTGCAACAAATTAATTTGATAAATATTTTTTATAAAAACTTTGAAGATATTTTTATAGGATCTTTTTCATATCTTATTATACCAATAGATTTTGCATTTATTTATACTATATATATAGGCTGAGTAAGATATAAATTTACAGTTAAATAACACTGAAGCTTAACGCTATTGTTAATCAGAATTAACTTATAAATTAAATTCAACTTTTTTGTAAAATTGATAGACACATCTGATATTTCTTTGTTAAAAGATGGACAGATTGTTGTAACATTATGTTATATTTGTATGTTGGAAAGTTGATATACACATGACATTGTAATTTTCTTAGGTTTTTTGGTGATGTATTTTTTTTGAAAAAAAAACTTACATGTTTTGATTTAAGTGTTTGTCTAGAGATAAGATATTTTATGCTTCTCTAATTTGGTTAGAAGTTAATTTCATTGTTAGTTTATTAGTTATGACTTAGAATTACTTAAATAATAATTTTATTTTTTGATAACTTATCGTTCTGAAATATTTTGTATGGTAATTTAAAAAAAAAATTGTTTTTTGGCATTGAAATTTATTTTTGTGTGCCCTATGATTGAAAGGGATATTACTTCTTTGGGAACTTGTCTTATTTGATATTATGATGTATTTTTTATTATTTAGCGGTTGATTGTGCGTTAGGTCAAAACTTAGTTATCGCAAATGCTATTATTTGTTTGTGTAAGGTTTATAATTTATTTTCAGTTAAGTATAACTTTTGTAACTTAGTTAAATTACTTATTAGACTTTGTTTAGTTATGAATTATTCGTTTTGTGCTGTTAGTATGGATATACTTTGACATTTTGTTTTGTGCCTTGTAATTATGTTTGTATTTAATTTGTGAAAGATATTGTCTGATCTAAACATTTATTAGTATGTATTGTCATTGACTTTCTATGCGTTCATACCTTTGCTTTCCATTCGTCTTTGTTGACTATCCTTCATTTCATTCTATCTTTTTGTTGTCTTTCCGATATGTGTTCATATCTTGTTTATATTTCTGTATCACATCTTCGTTTCTCTTCGTTGTATTTGTATACTTCATCTTCTTTCGATACTTATACTTTCATTCGTTGTATTCTTGAGTTAATTATATAACTTAATATAATGTAACTAGTATTTTTATAAATTTGTATTTATTGTACATGAAATCGTTGTTCTTATTGGTTATCCTGTACTGTTGTTAATTGTTTCTCATTTTCCGATTTCTTACTTTCCTTTACTACAGATCATTCTTCTGTTGTTTGATCTTGTTCTGTCACTTTCTATTGGTTGTTACTTGTACTAAATGTACTTAGCTTAGTGTTTTATTAAGATTAATTTTGGTATGCTTGTATTATGATTGATGCTTTTGTTGTAATTTACATCGGTAACATTCATTGGGATATTTGATTTATTATGTTTGATGTTTTAGTTGTAATTTTACATTTATTGCTGAAGTTGTGTATAGATGTACTATTGTAATAGGTACATTTTTTGGATAGATACATATTTTTTGGTAGCCATATAATATAATTTCATTTATTTCTAAATTGTTGGGACTTAAATTTTCAACAAAAAAATGATAAATCATTTTTTTTCCCGGGCGGTGTGGCAACTGTTACAGAGTAAATATTATCAAGGGGAAGTGATCTTGTAAATGTTAAGCAAATAGATTCGATTACGGGTTATGGTGCTTGGTTAAGCTGATGTTAAGTTAAAAATGTATTAGGGGAATTCCCTCGTGTGATCGAGAAGTTTCCAAGTGGCGAACACTGGTCAGTTCAAATCGCGGAGATGTTTTTTTTCTGTGAACTGTCTTGAGCTGTGAGTAAGCTCGTGTGACTAGCCCATGCAATTATCGAGACTGAGTTGTGTTTTTTAAACAACCGAGTCTCGTGTCTTTTTTGGCGGGTCTAGTGTGTGAACTAGGGGCATTCTGTTTTTGGGTACCGACGGGAGAGGTCGGTTCTACAGTGTGTGTTTTGAGAATGCCTGCGCAGTGCAAAAGTTTGAGGCCATTATTTGTGTAGGCCTATGATTTCTGAATTTATTGGAGAATTGTGTTTGTGAGTATTTTTGATGAGGTAAGGATCCAGGACATTTGTTTGAATATATAAATGTCAAGATGAGTGAAGGCGAGATTACTGCAGATTGCCAGGGAGTGCAGTCTTGCGAGAAATTGCCGAAAGTATTCACCATTGATGTAGTTAGCACGGCGAGGATGATGTCCGTTGGCTAACCGGATCTATATGATATTTGAGGAGGCAATTGTTATTATTGAAAGGATCCACAAACATTAAAGCGCCAAGGTTGAGAGCGTCTTTGATGAAGCATATTTGAGAGGCCATCGTTATCATTGAGAGGATCCACACATACATTAAAGCGCCAAGGTTGAGAGCGTCTTTGATGAGGCATATTTGAGGAATGTATTATTGACAGCACGGCGAGGATAAACCGTTGCTGGGAAAAGGGATCCATTGTCTGTTTATTGTGATGCTGATGTTGGAAGCATCGTTGGAGAGGCCATTTATTATTTACATTAGAGCGCCAATGTTGAGAGCGTCTTTGATGAGGCATATTTGAGGAATTCATTATATTAGCACGGGGATGCCGACCGTTGCTAGGCATATTTGAGGAATTCATTATATTAGCACGGGGATGCCGACCGTTGCTGAGAGGATCCAGTAGTAAGATTATATGGCGCTAATGATTATGAGAAGGGGAGATGTGACTGGAGTACTGTATTATTGTATTGCTATGACTTGTACTTAATTGTGACTGTGTATTCTGTGTATTTCATGAACGTGTTGTGGCGTAAATAAAACGATCATTAACTTACACCAGCCGTTTATAACCATCTATGACTTCTACGTGCGTACCTGTGTTGTGAGTGATTGTTCCAGCACGCACGCACTCAATCACCCTTTCCTAACACGGTACGCCACCCACACACACACACACCATCATGAGGTTATTTAGTAACAGTGGTGGTTTTCAGTTTAGAAGGAGCTTATACCTACGTATTCGCGTAAATAGCCTGGGTGGCGGAAATCGAGGTCAATAAACAGATTGAATTCAATAGCAGGATCTCATATGTAGCAGTGGTATGTTTAGTCTTTCAGAATTTGATATTTTGACATTCGCGTGATATAAGAAACTGTTCTGCTCTGTGTGGGCGTATGAACAGTGTAACCATTAAAGGAACACCCATCACCATTTAATCAATCTCCAAGTCAGTCAGATCAGTAATAATAAGTTCATCAATAACTTAAAAGGAATCTTCACCACTATCTCCACGCACTGGCCCAAAATTTCTTCTTTACAGTGGTAACTTTCATTTCGGTTACACCTGGCTATAACGGAAACAAAGAAAAAATAAGGAGTCATGGATCTCCATGGCAACACGCTGCTCTACAGTGGTGTACCCACATCTGAAAGAGCTACAGGGGGCGTGGGTTGCATTGTGGCCAAAAACCAAACAGATAGTATCAAGGGATGGATTTTGGTCTCGGAGCGCATTATGGTTGTAAAACTAACAGAAGGAGAAACCCTAATCAACCTGGTCATAGTGTATGGGCCAAATGAGGATGAGAGAGCAGAGGTCAAGGAGGAATTATTCGAGCTGCTTCAAAGGACAGTGGACGACTGCCTAGATGAAATTATCATGCTCGGAGATTTCATTGCCAGAGTTGGAAATGACCATGCTAGATGGGGTGGAGTTATCGGAAGATATGGAGAAGATACTCTCAATGACAATGGACTCCTTAGATTGTGCAGTGAGCAGAATCTGATAATTACAAACACAAAGTTCCCCCATAAGCGCATACATGCATAAACTAGACGTGAAGCAACAAAGAATGAGAAGTCAGTGATCTACTATGCCATTGTTAGTAGGTGCTCATTCAAATATGTCCGGGATGCTAGAGTCTGGAGGGAGCCAGAGATTGGAAGTGATCACTACCTGCTTACAATCAAAAGAACAACTGAAAGAGTTGCTCATCCTAGGAACTGCCCAACATCACGCAAGAAACCAAGTAAACGAACGGGAGAAATGCGAATTAAAACCTACACGCTAAGGGAGCCAGAAATTAAGACCAGATATCAGGGGCTTATTGCTACAGCGGTGAGAAACACGGAAGAACAAACTGATGACTTGGAAACCCTCTGGCTTAAATTCAAGGACATCATAAAGACAGCTGCTGCAGAAGTATTTGGTGAAGTCCGACTTGTGAACAAGAGAAAGAGGATACCTTGGTGGACAGAGGAAGTCAAAGAGAAAATAAGAGAGACGAAAATGGCATGGAAACAATACTTAGGAGCCAAAAATACAGCAGACCAAATAGAGAAATATAGAGAATATGTGATACTCACTCAGAACAGAAGCAAAGAACAAGGTGCTAGCAGCAAAACAAAAGTCCTGGGAAGAATTGGGAGAAAAGTTAGAAAAAGATGTGCAAGAAAACCAGAAATTGTTTTATAAGACCCTAAAGAACACGAGGAAGGAAAAACAATGCCCTATCTAATTTAGAAGGACAAGCAAGTCAAATTGCTTACTGCCCCCAAGGAAGTAATGGAAAGATGGAAAGAATATTTCTCAGAACTCCTTGATGGTGAGCAAGGTCAAGCATCAGAAATGATAACCACTAGCACAGAAGAAAAAACCAATGGTGGTGATGATGACATAAAGATGGAAGAACTAAAGGCAGCACTGGAGAAAATCAAGATGGGCAAAGCAGTAGGGCATTATGGTATAACACCAGAAATGGTTAAGTACATGGGAGCATCAGGCGACCTATTACTCCTAAGGGTCCTACAGGCAGCGTGGTGAAACAAGACTATACCAAAGGATTGGGAGATTGCCATAATAACACCAATTTTCAAAAAGGGTGACAATTGACAATGTGGAAACCATAGAGGCATATCCCGTCTCAGTGTACCTGGTAAAAACTACTCTAGAATCCCAAAGCAGAGTCTCTGACGCCTAGCTGAGCAACAATTTGATGAGGTCCAGTGCGGGTTCCGAGCAAACCGAAGTACTCAAAACCTAATCTTCACACTCAGACAGCTGAGTGAAAAGGCCCTTGAGTTTTAGAGTGAGATCCATCTTTGTTTCATAGATCTGGAAAAGGCGTTTGACAGGTTCCCCTGGAGCGAACTTTGGGACCGTTTGGCAAGGAAGAACATTCCAGCACCTCTGATTCATGCTATACAGAGCTTCTACAAGTCTTGCAGAAATTATGTGAGGACAGCAAACCATAAGTCAGAAGAGTTCAGGACCACCACTGGTGTAAGACAAGGTGATATCCTTTCACATTATCTTTTCATACTCCTCATGGACGATGTCATCAATGCATGTAAGGAGAGAACAAGAAAGTATTCAGTGGGGTACTGGAAGATGAGACAGGTCTGATTTCAGAGCTGGCATTTGCTGATGATGTTGCCCTGATTGCTAAATCAGAGGCACATCTCCAATCCAACCTGCAAGTCTGGAAGGAAGAGCTGGAGAAGAGAGGGATGGTCATAAGCAGCTCTAAAACAAAATCCATGGTGATATCACGAGAAGAAAGAAGACATCAGATTAAGCTGGGAGAACAGGTCCTGGAGCAGGTCTACCACTTTAAATATCTCGGAGCTATTGTAGACCGAAAGGGATGCATCAAAGAAGAGTTGGCCACTCGAAAAGCAGCAGATGGGAGACTTTTTCAGGCTATAAATCGAGGATTCCTCAGCAAGAGAGAGGTTGGTAAGAAAACTAAGATGGCTGTATACGGCTCCACCTATGTCCCAGTCTTGACATATGGATGCGAGTCATGGGCAATGACTACAACCCATAAAAGCCAGATCCGAACCTCAGAAATGAGGTATCGGAGGAAGGTGGTTAAAGTAACAAGAAGAGACATGGTCCGCAACCAGATGATACGTCAAGGCCTAAAATCCCACCCCCTGCAGACCCAAGTAGAACAGTCCCAACTAAGATGGTTTGGCCATGTCTGCAGAATGGGAGAAGTTCGGCTACCATGACAAGCATGGGAAACAAAGAGCCAGGGATCCAGACCCCCCGGACGACCCAGAGTCCGCTGGGAGGACAACATTAGATAATCTTTGAAGGACCGAGGACTAGAATGGAACCAGGCCAGGAGGAAGACAGCAGATACGATAATCTGGCGCTCTCTCTTCCAAACCTCTACACCTCCCGGTAGAAGGGGAACGACTAAGAAAGTAAGTAAGTCGTGCTGTGGAAGTGGACAGAGTAGGGAAGGGGCTGTGATATGTTCACAGGCTAATCAATGTTTGACGTGAATGTGTTTCCAGAAAAAAATATGTGTCGAGAGTGGAGAGAGAAGGTTAGCTTGGGTGTGTCGAGAGTGGAGTGAGAAGGTTAGCAAGGGTGTATCGAGAGTGGAGAGAGAAGGTTAGCTTGGGTGTGTCGAGAGTGGAGAGAGAAGGTTAGCTTGGGTGTGTCGAGAGAGGTTAGCTTGGGTGTGTCGAGAGTGGAGAGAGAAGGTTAGTTTGTGTGTGTCGAGAGTGGAGAGAGAAGGTTAGCTTGGGTGTGTGGAGAGTGGAGAGAGAAGGTTAAAATGGGTGTGTCGAGAGTGGAGAGAGAAGGTTCGCTTGGGTGTATCGAGAGTGGAGAGAGAAGGTTAGCTTGGGTGTGTCGAGAGTGGAGAGAGAAGGTTAGCTTGGGTGTGTCGAGAGTGGAGAGAGAAGGTTAGCTTGGGTGTGTCGAGAATGGAGAGAGAAGGTTAGCTTGGGTGTGTCGAGAGTGGAGAGAGAAGGTTAGCTTGGGTGTGTCGAGAGTGGAAAAGGTTAGCGTGGGTGTGTCGACAGTGGAGAGAGAAGGTTAGCTTGGGTGTGTCGAGAGGCTAACAGATGTTTCAAGTGTTGAAGGGACATAAATCTCCGCCTACTGTCTCCTGACAATGGTAACATCGCAGGTACTAAAATTTTGCGTTTGGAATCCTTGAAACATTCCATGGGACGCAGGGAAAATAAAAACTATCGTCTTACAAGCTATGCGAAGGGGGATATCTTTTGTAATTGTTTCATAGTGATTCTTGTAAAAATGTACACAACGCCCCCCTGAATGGCAGTAGCGACCCCAAATCGTTGCGACCCATCAGATTGCCGCCAGACATCTTGAAAACGCCCCCCAGGAGGCGGTACCGCACCTGTTGAGAAACACTATGATAAAATTTAAAAAAAAATGTAAACATTTAAAAAGCATAGCCTTGAAGTGAGTTATTCACACGAACAAAACAGTGGAAACATTGGACGCTCAGGTGTAATCCTTCGTCAATCATCAGCAGCCACACAAGAAGACGACATCAAAGACACTATGTAACAACACTATGTAACAACACTATGTAACAACACTATGTGACAACACTATGTAACAACACTATGACTGAAGGGGGAAAAAGCAGGGGAGAAATTAGGGTAGCTAAAAATACATGTAGTATGAGAAATGCTTGAATACCTGAAAGACAGATAATTGTGGAGATGTTTGGTTTAAAAAGAGTCACTCGGGGTGGCCCGATGATGATCATGATGAGATAAAAAAAAGGTACGCCATTTCCATCTTGTTTTTTTTTCCCCGATTACCCATTGTCCACGATTCGCATCAGTTATTGCTACTGGATTTATAATGACACTGGAGACTTATCCATATTGTTTGTTACTGTCCTTTGACAACTCTTGCTGATGATTTGTTTGTCTGTTTGTTTTTGTGTCCAGTTATTGGACATTTCGCAGGTTCCTCTGTTATTTATTCCTGAGTTGAATTAGTTATCTCATGTTAATGCAGTCAGAAACAAACATAGAAGTCAACCCAGAAGACGAGTCAGATAACGACAATGAAGACTACAAGACACAGACAGCTGCGTTTTGCAGGAGTTCATAACCATAACTTCGGCTACAGTTTTCTTGTGTAGTTGTAAGACTTTGAGCGTCGGATTTGCTGAGCAGTTAGAGCGCTGGCTTCTCGCTTCAAAGTACCGGGTTCGAAACACTGTGAGTCAAGCTCAAGTCTAGACAGCTGTAAACGGGTACCTGACTCTGCTCCTGAGTTAAGGGAAGGACAAGGCTGCAAGGAAGGGAATTGATAACGGCATCCCTCGAAGCTGGACTTTGTGTAGTGTAGTCTTTAACACTTCACTCCCCAACGACAGTATCTGTAATTGGACTATCTTTATACGAGTAACATTTTCTCTGTGATCATCTCATCATTATCTTAATATTTGGTGGATTAGAAGATGTAGAAAATCTATTTTCTTTAAATTTGTCTCCATTTATGTAACTAAAAACCATACAGATTGTATTTCCTTCACACACACACACACACACACACACACACACACACACACACACACACACACACACACACACACACACACACACACACACACACACACACACACACACACGCACGCACGCACGCACGCACGCACGCACGCACGCACGCACGCACGCACGCACGCACGCACGCACGCACACATGAAGCAGTTTTTTAGAGAGTTTTCGTCAACATCATCTTCTTCATCTTGTCCTTACTTCCACGTCTGCAGCTGCTAATCCTCCAGGGTCACAAATATGTGCTTCTACAGGGGTGGTTTGTGTAAGAATTTCTTTACATAATGACATTGTCAGCGCAAGGCACAACTTACTATTAGTCGCCTGTTACGACATGCCTGATAAGACAGTAGGCGCATTCTTTCTTTGTTTCATCAGAGACCAACGGGGATGTGCACCACACGTCATAGAAATGTGCACCACACGTCATAGAAATGTGCACCACACGTCATAGAAATGTGAACGCGTGTTTTGATGTTAGAATATAGATTGTTGTTGATTGTATATGCACCACTGGCAGGTTTGTCATATTGTGTGTCTGGGTGTTGACTGAGAACTCAGAGTAACTATGACATGTTTTCATTGTGGTAAAAAAGCCGTGTATGAGCTGACATGAGTCAATTTTTGTTGTGAGTGTACCCACTGTTGTGACTGGTCAGTAGATAAGCTTAAATTACAAAGGGGTCATATAGGAAGAGAAAAGAGTGTGTGCGTTGAACGAGGCAGTTGGATGTGGGTTGCAAGACGAGCTAGTTTTTTGTCTGTATTTCCTGGGTTTCGTTTGGGTTTAAGGGGTGAGAACGCTGTCTCGATTATGAGCCATAATTATGACGAGTTTGTGATTGACTTTGTAGTACAAAGCATCGTAACTGGGACTGTTCCACTTGGGTCTGCAGGGACTGGGTTATGTGGACATGACGTATCGTCTTGTTGCGGACCATGTCATTATGAACACAATTTGTCCTAACTTAAGAGAGTTAAGGTGGAGACCGAAAAACACACGGAGAGAGAAATAAAAAGAGGTCAGAACATTATCAAAGGACCTGGTAATGACAGGTCAGGACAGGAGGACTTGGCACGTGACAGAAGAACGTGGCACGTGATTGTAGGATTTTGCTTGCAATTACAGAAAACAAATGCTCCGTGGTGAGCTGAAGGACAATGGCGATGATGATACATCATAATTATAACCCATCAACGTTTGAACAGGATATTTGTTTTCATCAATGAAAAGTCCACCTCCAATTCTAAAGGTACCGGGTTCGCTCCCAGTACAGGTAATATAATTGACGGGAATTGTTTTCAAAACCAGAAATTCTTATGAATGTCATAATTTCCCCTGATCTCCTGGGTGGTGAGATCGGATGACCAGATTTCACGAAATGACCGTGGTCTTCATTTTATCGTGCTCTACTTGTCTTTTTCTCTCATATTGGAACTCAGGTTTCGTGTTGTTATTTTCGCACGATCTATCCTGGGTAAAGATAACGTTAACAACCGAGCTCGGGGCAGACAGATATATCTGCCTTACCTGCGAAAAAAACTCAGGCGTGAACATATTCGCTCCCACAAAGCTTGGGATCTAAACTTCTCAAATGGTTAATCAAAATATAAAATGCGAATGTACTTCCAGCGCGACAGAAATGTGATGCAACATGATGGCGGGTGGATTCATGCTTGTTAGCATTTATAATAACAAATTAAACTGAATAGTTTGTTATGAATTACAGACATGTCATCTAAAAAGCAGTAATGTCATTGCCTTTTATGAGTAGAGTTTTAATTACCTGTGTCATGCGGAATTTTCTGACAGAAGCGGAGAGAAAATATATGCTAAAGTCAAACGTTTAAATCTTCTTGGTCTAGCCAAGATATATTAAACTAGACGACGTTTGATTGCTGACTTTCATCGCGTAGAAAGCTGGGAGAGCGTTGGCCAAAGGTCTCATATACTGTAGCACTATTTTAGACACCGGCACTGTGTTCCATTGAGTCAAGACGACACCTTCAGACAAGCTAGGATCGAAGAAAATTAGAATTTAAATAAAGAGGATTAGACCAAGTATTAAGGGTTTGCTGAAATTAACCAGCAAGACAACTCGACTTTATAATACTGGAAACCACAAAGTCAACGGAATCTATAAATAGGATAATATTGGGATTATAATTAAAGTAATGCTCGATTACTTGTAAGACGGCCTCAATACCCGTGGCCCGACATTATTCGGAGGTCTACCTGTGGCAGACGTCTGTAAAAAATAGAATCCGATACGGGTAAGTTGTAACATATACAATTTTATCATTTTATATTTTACATTTGACACCTTTAATTCGCTGGTGGTTGTGCAAGTTCATACGAGTCTGGAAACCTCAGCATATGAAAATGATAGTCATGAACCACCCCAGCAAGCGCCAGTGACTGCTTCATGTCGGTTCTCTCACAGGGAACCAAACAAAGAAGTAACCCCAGACTCCAAGTGGAGCAGGGAGTGGATGAGGATGACATCTGAGAAAAAAGAGGTGGTGGAAGTGACAGTGGGAAGGCACCTGACTAGTGCCAGGAAACCAATATTTAGCAGAGATATTTGTTTCTTCTAAAGTTTGTGGTACAAGATGGAGAAACCAGTTTGTGGTACAAGCTGGAGATACTAGTTCGTGGTACAAGTGGAGATACCAGCTTGATACGAGTCTGTGGATCAAGAGCTTGTGGTCTACGCTAGACGCCTGCCTTCTACGAGTTGTAAAGACCATTGCCTTGACGTTGAAGCGGTTACCCCTGCATCTATGCCTGGGACGTGTGTTCATTACTGAAGTCGATATAACTGACGGAGCAGTCTGCAAACCCTTTCAACATCTGGCCAGTTAAGTCATTTTAATCTGACCGTAACAAAATAATCCTCCAGCCATATATAAACCACCACCTAAACCATTTTTTTAGTGAAAAAAACCACACTTTTTTTTTTAATTCACCAATTTCGCTTATTTATTTACTCGTGTTAAACAAAACTTGATTGTTAAATTTGTTATATGTATTTACAAATTGACAGTTGATTTAATTATTACAGAGAGAAGTGCACACGAATGAATCAGTAACCTTAAAAATAAATACAGCAGAGCTACTAAAGTAATATCTTTCTGAATTATTCTGCTGGGGGCTCAGAAACGAGCTAATATATCTTTATCTTCATAGAAGGGGCGGGCAGATACAAAGTTCACGACTGCTTTGATCATTTCAGCGTTATGCTTGATTTCTGAAATATCCCATGAAGACTCCCTGAAATAGAAGCACCATCATTCTACAAGTATTTACAACTCTGCCAATAGTAATCCTGAGAGAAGGTCGATACCTTTCAAGACCCTCATTGTATACTCTAATGTTAGGCCATTGTTAGACCATCACTGCACAGCAGGGGAGGCAATCCTGTGACAATAGCCTTCTCTGATAAGGGAAAAAATATAGGAAGTGCCGTGTGCAAGTTGCGCATGTTAAAAATCCCTCATCAGTTTGGGTTTGATTGCTCTTGAGTACCTTCATTGCACACGGACAACTCCATCAGTGCTCCTCCCTTAGATCACACAAGGAGGATCTCAGCACAGTGCACGAACTCTGTAGCACCGACGAGAGTCCGAATGTGTATATATAGGATCAAACATTCTATAAATATTTTGTGGTGGGTAGGTTTCAATTATTTTTAAATTTTACCACGGCAGCAACCTTATGGCCTACTCTTCACGATTTCCAACTGTCGAGGGATTTTTAACGTGTGCAACTTGCACATGGGACCTCCTATTTTTTCGCCCTTATCCGAGAAGGCTATGCATCCGAGCTCACTACCTATATTGACATGAACACCTACAGTAGAAGCAGTTCAATAAGTCTTCTAAAATGTAGAAAATGTACATGTGCGTGATGTCCGAAAAATATTCCCCGGATTAAATATACAATTAAAAACGGAACCATCCGGCGCATACCAAACTATTTTCAGTAAAGCAGTTGCCAACTCAGATTGTTTTCCCCGCAGGTTGGTAACTCTGCCCCGATCATGCATTATGCCGTTAAGATGGCGACCAATCAGGAGAAGACCATGTGCTTGTTGATTGCACATTGATTGTACCTGCTAAAGAGGGTACCTACCTGGAGACATTAAACAAAAAAAAACTGAATTGGGAGCTTTTCACGTTGAGTGCAAATTTCAATGAATGTGGCCACTGAAATTCCTTGGATTCAGGCTGGAAATACAGTTTCATTTATCCGTAACACTCGTTTCTGCTCAAGGTTACTGAACTTCATAATCCAGTTAAGACTTCTCGGCCGCCTTATATATCTTTAATTTTAACACATCGGGGCGATATTTTTATTCATTGATTTAAAAAAAGAACACATTGAATGGAAAGGAAATAAAGAAAGACGTAGATAAACCGCTATATATAATAAGTGGCTTTACAGAATTAACACATTACTAATCTTGGCGCCTGTGACGAGATGTACGACTTCTTCACGATCTTTGTTTCACTCCGGCAGAATCGGTACATTTGTGGTACTGATTTTTATTATGTGCTGTCAATTACCGCATTTTCTTTTGTTTCTTTCTTTCTTTCTTTTTCTGCTTGTGTGGCAAATATTTTTGTAGGTGCCAACATTTGTTGACACTCCTCTCTGTGATGTCACCTGTTTGTTACCCTGTCATCAAGGCTTGCGATGAACAACTGAGATAAGATAGACGCCGGCGTGTTTAGATTGAACCGCTGATAAGACGACTCGTTTGGTAACCCAGATAGGCAGACACGGAGTTTTTGCGTACTCATACAACAGATAACGAGATTACTGTCTGTGTGACATATGTGGGCAGACAAGTGTGACATAATCGCTTCTGGGTCGACTTGTTATGACAACATTACCTTTTAATAAAGTAATAAGTATTACAGCTTACCCATGTTGTCATGTGTGTCTACTGATCTGCCTGTGAGAGTGTATGCAAGGCATCAGATGTCCATATATGGTAATATGTGACCTTTGCAGGCACACACCTTATTTCACGTGGAACTATTTTGAAAATATTACACCCTATCTGCATGATTTGAAATGATTGGACCTTTCTGATTAGATTCATAACAACATTGCGTGGGAAGATAGGAATATAGTCTGACCATTTCGCAGTTTTATTTCATTGTGAATTTCACGTTCGCCAAGACAACATCATACCTCGCCAGTGTGAAGATTAGTTTCATAATCCCTTTTTTTAACCGGACCTTTTACTGGAGAACCAAATAAGACTTACAAAGTACAGGAAATCTCTAACCTTTAATAAAGAACACCGGGACTAGGAACGTGAAGAAAGACACTGAGTCAGAGAGAATTGAAGTTAAAATTAACGACACCCCACAGGCGTGTAAGAGGCCGATTCAAGTCTCTTCTATTCAACTGAGCAAAAAGTCTGTGAGTCAGGATAGGCGTAAGTTGTGATTTACATTTCATATTTTTTTACAAACATGTGAACTAACATATATATGTACATAATACCGCGTGAAGTTTAATGTGTGAAACTCGCTATTGGATGTCAAAGTCATATGAGACTGACAACCTCAGCGTATAGAATGATGATTCATGAACCACCACTAAACGGGCTGGTGATTGCTTTATTGATAGTTTCGTAAAGAGAACTAAACGCATAAAGTAATTCCAGGTTCCCTATGGAGCAGGGAGGGAAAGATGAAAGAAATGATGTACATTCTAAGTATAATACTTGCACATTTTCAAAGCAGTGTAAATGTCCCTATAAACATATTCACTTTAAAATTAATGTAAGTTTTCAAGCTTAAACCAGTGTAAATGTCTATGTGAAAATATTCATTTTAAAGTAATGGAAGTTTCAAACTTTTCAATCAGTGTAAACATAAATGAAAACATATTCAATTAATATAATAACACTTTGCAATCAGTGGAGAGGTATATGAAAACAGACTCTAACTGTATTATTAACCTTTTCATTTGTAATTATGAAAGCTATTCTATTTAAATGTAAAGAAAGTTTTATCACGAGGGATTTAATTTAATTCTCATCGAGGGTAAAGTCTGAGTAATTGGGATGGTGGTATGGGAAGATAGGAACCCATAACTATGGGGTGGAAAACGCCATACTCAGAAGAGCGTTTCGTTTTTATTCTTTTACCATAGTTATTGGTGGTACCAGCAGAAAGTACTATCTCTGGAACAAGAAGGGAACCGTGGCCTAAGCTTTACGACGATGGACCCTCGTGGTAGACTCTCCTTGACGTTTCTGGGAAACGAGTTACCCCCGACAACCTTGATCAGAGACGAGTGTGAGCAGAGTGAAAAGAACCAAACCATAAGAAGGAGCAGAACCATCATTGGCAGCTAAGTTCAAATCTATGCTGCCACTTGAACTTCTTGTAATATCTCACATTCCATAAAGACTGTGAGGATAACTTTTCTTGATCCATAACTATTCAAATTATTTCCAACTGTTAAAACCTAAAGCGATTATTAAATTTTGTTGTTTGTAATGTTACAAATTTTACTTCGATTTAATCATTTTAAAGTTACTGCATGTTTGTCTCAGTCAAATTACTACAGACACTCTAAACAGAGCTATACTAAAATAATAGAATTCCACTGAGTAAATCGCTCCACATAACCCGCCGGACATCCAGCCAGCAGAAGAAGAGCTACAAATTAACGGTGAAAGACCAACGAAGGAAGAAATAAAGAAAGCCATAAAGCTTCTAAGAGAGGGAAAAGCGTCTGGACCTGATGGCATTCCAGCAGAGGCCATCAAAGCAGATATCGACACGGCTACAGAGATGTTATATAAATTACTTGGTAAAGTCTGGGAAAAGGAAGAGATACCAGCAGAATGGAAGGAAGGATATCTGGTTAAGTTGCCTAAGAAGGGAAATTTACAAGAGTGCACAAATTATAGAGGAATAATGTTACTATCAGTGCCAGGAAAAGTATTAAACAGGATTATCCTTGAGAGATTAAAAGAGTCCATAGACAAGAAACTGAGAGATGAACAAGCAGGTTTTCGACAAAACAGATCATGTACAGACCAGATAGCCACTTTGAGAATAATAGTTGAACAAAGTCTGGAATGGAATTCACCACTATACATCGGATTTGTGGACTACGAAAAGGCATTTGACAGTGTAGACAGGAATCACTTTGGAAATTGATGAGGCATTATGGAGTTCCCCTGAAGATCATTAATTTAATAAAGAAAACATATGAAGACATGACATGCAGAGTTCTTCACGAAGGACAGCTTACAGAACCGTTTGGGATAAGAACAGGAGTGCGACAGGGATGCCTCTTGTCTCCATTTCTTTTCTTGCTGGCAATAGATTGGGTTATGAGATCATCGACAACACACAACAGAAATGGAATCCAGTGGACTCTGACTAAGCAGTTGGATGATCTGGATTTTGCTGATGACTTGGCTCTTCTGTCCCATAACCGTAATCAGATGCAGGACAAATTGAAAACACTCGATGAGAGGTCACAGCAATTGGGTCTGAAAATACACAGGGAAAAGACAAAAATAATGAGAATAAATGCAGGTAATGATAACAGGGTTGAACTTGAAGAAACACCAATTCAAGATGTTGAATCATACACATATCTTGGCAGTAATATAGACAAAGTTGGAGGGACAGACAGCGATATCAAAATAAGAATACAAAAGGCAAGAGGAGCTTTCATTGCATTGGGAAATATATGGAGATCAAGAGAAATAGGATCCAACATGAAAATAAGAATCTTCAACTCAAATGTGAAGTCAGTCCTATTGTATGGCTCGGAGACATGGAGAACAACAAAGACAACAACCAAAAAGCTACAGACTTTCATAAATGGGTGCTTGCGTAGGAATAGAGGGATTAAAATGGTATGACAAGGTTACCAACGTGGAACTGATGACAAGAACTAGACAAGTGCCAGTGGAACAAGAGATGAGAAGAAGACGATGGCGATGGATAGGACACACACTGAGGAAACCTGTTGATAGCATTACAAGGCAGTCCTTGTTCTGGAACCCCCAGGGCAAGAGAGGCAGAGGAAGACCAAGAAGTACATGGAGAAGAGAGTTGGAAACAGAGGTGAAAATGATGAGGAGAACATGGAAAGAACTTGAGATGATGGCACGGGACAGGAGGACTTGGCATGTGTTTGTTGAAGGCCTATGCTCCCTTTGGGAGTGGAGGGTTATGAGAGACTGAGTAAATCAGGGGGTGGGGGCTTAAACGAGCTGAAAGTAATAAGTGCTTAAATCCTTCACAATAGCGTCGGCAGAATTACAGAGTTATCATACTCAGCCAAAGCAGTATTGTTCTCGCTTATTCTGAATATCTTGTGAAGACCCCCTTTGTAATAGAAGTGCCATCACCCTTCTGTCTACATCTCTGCCAAGAGTAATCTTGTGCGAAGGTAGATACATTTGAAGCCCATATTAAATATTCTTGAGTTTTGGCCACTGTTGGACCACTACTGCAAAGCATGGGAAGCAATACCGTCACAGCGCCTCAGAGCAGTCGCTAACGCCATCACCAGAACTGCCATGCTATAGATTCTAGAAGGAAAGCGAAAGTGATGCCGGCCAAAAGCAACCTGACGGAGAACTGTGGAGACACAGATACAAGGCATGAACCAGAGCTGGGGTACGACACGAAGGATGGCTGCCGACTTAGCAAAGCGGAGACAGTTTGTTGCTGCCCGACAAGACGCCAACAGGTGTGACGATCACTGATTTGTTTTCCCAGAAGAAGAAAGACGATTTTTGACACAAGGAATGTCAGAGAAAAAAATATGCAGAGCTTTTACAATCTATTGCCACAATTTGAATACAGCTGAGAATGATACAGGTGTAGATGATAGAGATATGTAAGCGTATGAATTCACACAAGTCAGACTTAGAGACATGTTAAGTTTAAATTTCACATCCATTAGGGAAATCCGTACCTACTGGGCATAACGCACCAAACCGCACCAAATGCAGATGTAGACATGTTTACTCACACACAATATATGTAGGCCAAACAGAAGGAACAAAAATTATGGATGAAAGATCAAATTTCTCCTGCTGTTGTTTTGGGATATTGTCAATGAAGACCTTGACACCAAAAACTAATGTAAACATTTTTTTTTTTAATATCTCAAATTTCACCAGCAAAACTCTGGAGATTTTTAACTGGTAAGGTTACTTAGATTAAGTAATAGCATTCCTTGACGATTATTGCCGGATTAATATGATGTCCTCCATCGACAAAGAGGAACCATTTGCATGTACCCAGTATGTGACCAATCAAAGTTTTGGAAGTAGTCAAAGATATCTGAGTTTCAGACACAACTGGCAATGGAAGAAAACCATGGCCGCTTGGTCTTATTTAGAATATTTGTTTGGGGCATTTTATCCAGGCAAAGGGGCCAGTATTGCCTGCGAACATCAGAGCAATGAGATGATATCGGCAAAGATCGATGGAGAAACATCCAGAGCAAAAGCTAACACCAGATCAGAGCTCTATGAGATATCATTAAGTCCTACGTGTGGAAAAGTTGCTTCAGAGTTAAGATCAGTCCACAGCAAGAGTAGAAGCGTTATATTGGCTAGCAATACGGAGGGAACATCCGCTTCTAATCGTACCTGTATCAACAAATCTTCATCTTCTGAAAACTTGACAAGTTTGTCTTCTTGGACAAGAAATTCCACAAACCAACTGTCAGATTCAGAAATATTAATGGCTTCGTCTTTGTCCATAAACACAAGTAGCTCTTCTTCAGAAACAGATCTGAGACACGTTTCTCAGGCCAAGATCAAGCTAAATTGCAAGATAGGAAGAATAAGTTTACTAAGCTATTCGTCCGACAACACAAAACGGGATATGTCCACAACCGACGGTAGGCATTGGAAGTTCTTTTCCACAGGTGGTCGCGACAACAGTCAGGAACCGTCGCAAGAAAGCTATTTGGACATCTCACAGGTTTCTACTGCCGCTGTCGTAAATTGCTCCGCCATGCACGTTACGCAAGAACATTCATCTCAAGCATATCACGAGCATAACATCAATCATGAAGAGTTATGCGACATATGCAAAGATTTTTGCATGAACCACAAAAAGAGTCACTTCTCGTGAACACACAGCCGGACCTGAAGGACAGCGAACTGTGTAGCGTGTGCAAACAACCGTATACAAATCACAGTGAGTTAATTTTAATTAGTCCAGGACTTTTTCGACCTAGGCAGAAAAGTCGAAAATCTGGTCATATATCTAAAAGACAATCCACAACCCAGAAGTCACTACACCGCAAGAGCAGCGCCCAGAGTGACCCAAATTTGACCTATTGCTCGGGGCGCTATCGTCCAGATTATCTCTTGCCGAAAATGTTAACATATCAGGTCCATACACAAAACATATTGCGGAAGTTGATAACGAAGCGGCAGACGACTCCAGCTCGAATGAAGAGGTAGAAAGTTTTTCTGAAAATGTCAAAGCGAAATTATACGAGCTGGTCAGCCGATTCAGATCCAGGGTGAATCCTAATTACTCCACGCGCGAGCGCGAGATCACGGAGGACAACACCAATACCGATAATGACGAAGGTAACTATTTGTTTGACAGGGGTTTCAAAAGTCATGATAACGAAGGACCCTCCTCTCTCGATCAACCGAATTACGACGTCAGTGAAGAGGCAGAATGGGAGGCAAGCTCGCAAGACCTAGAGAGGAGTGAAAAACGTGAAGCTAGCAGTGTCGGAGGGAGCTCACATTATGAATACATTTACGAACCTAAAAAACACGATAACGCTGTCCAAGAGGTCATGAGTCATCCGTTACCAAATATGGAGTCCATCTCAAATAGGCAGCAGATGGAACAGGGCAAGAACATTGAAGACATTCCTACAAACATTCAGGAATACTACGATCAGGATATTTTCCAGAACCGTGAAAAAAGGTACATAGACAATAGAAAGAGAAAGAATACGTATATATTTGATGTAAAAATAGCAACAGATAAAGACCAGAAACATGTTAATAAAGAGAACAAAGAAGGTGAAAAGAGAGGTAAAGATGGAAGAAAAATATTTAGTAAAGGTTTGGAAGAAAATGAGCTGAGTAGAGAAGTAAGAAGAGAAAGAAAGATTACGATGGAAGCAAGGAAGAAGGACCGGGATAATGAGATCAAAGGTAACACAAATAGAAAGATGAACTTTAAACGGGAAGATAAACATGGGAAGATCAAGAATTATCACTACAGGTGTGTACGTGTCGGAGGTAAAGAGAAGGTTATCTACTCTGAACACGACTCAAGCATAGCGTGCACTGTTGTGGGTGCAACAAAGACATACCAGGGAGAGGAAAGCGAAAAGTCATTGAAGGAATCTGATATTCTATTAACCGAATATCTAGACAGACAGGGCAAGGAATTTAATGAGGACAGTTTAATACCAATACAGGATCCAGAACACAGTCAAGAAGCAAGGACAGAGGAGCCTACAGAAAGTGTGGAGATAAAGACAGAGGTGCCAGTAGACATTGTGGAAATAAGGACAGAGGAACTACCACAAATTGAAGATGATGACGCCAAAGAAGCCGAAGTATCTCAGACGGGCAGTAGGGTGTTTCATAAAAAATACGCCAGAATAGAAGCAGAAAGGGAATGGAGAATATTGAAAAGGTTAGCACGAGATAAATGGATAATAAAATCAGATGAAGCGAACGCAGAGGGAGACAAAAAATCTGTTCGGTCCCAGCTGTCATGGACCGACGCATTTCTTAGACTTATCAAGCGAAGGCAAAGGCATTCCAAGAAGAAATGTTTAATAGGCAAACAAGATACAGCCGTTAAGACAGAAAAAGAACCTTCTGAGGAAGCTGTAACCGACGCCGCACCGTCATTAGATATAGAAGCTGAAGATACTGAAGTAGAGATGCGTACAGCCGTTAAAACAGAAAAAGAAGCTTCTGAGGAAAAGCTATAACCGACGCCGCACCGTCATTAGATATAGAAGCTGAAGATACTGAAGTAGAGATGCGTACAAGCCGTTAAAACAGAAAAAGAAGCTTCTGAGGAAGCTATAACCGACGCCGCACCGTCATTAGATATAGAAGCTGAAGATACTGAAGTAGAGATGCGTACAGCCGTTTAAAACAGAAAAAAAGAAGCTTCTGAGGAAGCTATAACCGACGCCGCACCGTCATTAGATATGGAAGCTGAAGATACTGAAGTAGAGATGCGTACAGCCGTTAAAACAGAAAAAGAAGCTTCTGAGGAAGCTGTAACCGACGCCGCACCTTCATTAGATATAGAAGCTGAAGATACTGAAAAAGAGATGCCAAGCAGCCTTCCAGAAGCAACAATATCGGGTACAACTACGCGTGCTCCAGAACTTACTACATTTTCGGGCCCACGTAGGTTCATATATGAATACCTAGCAGGTAGTAAGAAAGTGAAGGCACCCGAAGCTTCTACTGAAGCGGCAAAATATGTGAAAACCGGTACACATTTGCTGAAAACATCAGGTAAAAAGGACGTATCTGACAAGTTTGCATCTCCATATCTTAAAGACAAGTTACTAGAAGACACACAAGATACAAAAAAAATTACGGAACTGCAACTTCTAGAAGTGCCATCCCATGTTGCAACAACTAGCCAAGAGTTATCTGAAGGCAAGTCAGCAGACGTGGAACCTATTCCAGGACCAAAAGAAACAATGCCGATTCCTCAGGAGAGTTTTCTTCCAGCTGATCTATGACAAGTGATCGAACCTGGTAGGGATGGGTGGAAGTAGAGTCAGGCTGTTGTATGTAAGTAGCTAGAGCTGTTAATAATTCATTCAATCATCATCATCATCATCATCATCATCATCATCATCACATCATCATCATCATCATCATCATCATCATCATCATCATCATCATCATCATCATCATCATCATCATCATCATCATCATCATCATCCTCATCATCATCATCATCATCATCATCATCATCATCATCATCATCATCAATCATCATCATCATCATCATCATCAATCATAATAATCATTATCATCATCATCATCATCATCAACCATAATCATCATCATCAATCATCATCATCAATCATCTATCATCATCAATCATCATCATCAATCAATCATCATCATCAATCATCATCATCAATCATCATCATCATCATCATCAATCATCATCATCATCATCATCATCATCATCATCATCATCATCATCATCATCATCATCATCATCATCATCATCATCATCATCATCAACCATCATCATCATCATCATCATCATCAATCATCATCAATCATCATCATCATCATCATCATCATCATCAATCATCATCATCAATCATCATCATCATCAATCATCATCATCAATCATCATCATCATCATCATCATTAATCATTAATCATCAATCATCAATCATCATCATCATCATCATCATCATCATCAACCATAATCATCATCAACCATAATCATCATTAACCATAATCATCATTATCAATCATCATCAATCATCATCAATCATCAATCATCATCATTAGCTGACCAAAGCTTAGCACACATCATTGATATCCTCGTACAGCGGTGGTGTCTGTATAAATTAGTTTGACATGATGAGGTGGCCAGCAACATACACAATTTCATATAACTCGCCTTGTAGGACGTGCATGACGTATATAACCACAGGTTAGAGCTGTAATAATTACACATATTAATATGTATAACGTATATAACCACATGGGAGAATATAATTTATCTAGGCGATACGTGAGTCTCATGTCTTAGGAATAATCTAGTGAAGGATAAAAAATACTAAATTCCATCGCTGGATATATTCCAGGTTGGAATATTGAAATAATTTTATTTGAACATAATAAACTAAAAATTATATTGTATAACAGACAGTCTGTTCAAAGATGACACCTAAGGAATTCATTCCGTTAATTCAAAATCTTACAGTGTTAACCGATGAGAAAGAAAGTAATGACTTTACGGATGAACAATTTGAGCTATTTGAATTGAGTTTAATATTATCCCCCTTTGAAGTAAAAATTACCGAACTTGAGACTGTAGAAAATGATGAACTATCTTTTGAAGAAACTTTGTTGAATATGAAACAGGAAGTTTTGAGTGAAGATGAAGATGACTTGAATGAAGACAATCCTAGTAAGAAAATGAGATTTGAAGAAAATAATGAACATGAACTTGATTCAGTGCCAGACTTTTGTTTAGAGGAAATTCCTTCAGAGTATTATATGTTAACCAATTCAGAACTATGTGAATATTATTTTATGCTCACTTCTCCTATGGAAGAGGAGAATTTGTCTGAACGCAATGGAGATTGATTGAGTTATTTCCAAGAAGAGATGGTGTTATTGAAATAAACACAGTTAATTGAATACTTAAGTATTGATCTTGATTGAGATTTTAAATTGACATTGTTCCAGTTCTGAGATTTTAAGCCTATATTATTGAGTGGACTTTAATTAAAAGTGATAACATTGAAGTGGTAAAAGAGACGGCCATTTTTCCAACGTCAAGAGAACCTTCATTACGAAAAGAACCAGGGTTGTTTTTCATCGAGAGAAAATATTGACAAGCTTATAAAATATTGTACGCTGCCACACTGATAAAGGATATTTTGTTGAATACCTGCCACACTGAT
The DNA here is from genome assembly GCA_024509875.1 of Oreohelix idahoensis. NCBI lineage: Eukaryota > Metazoa > Mollusca > Gastropoda > Stylommatophora > Oreohelicidae > Oreohelix > Oreohelix idahoensis. Next base: position 72,887 of record JAMPIV010022555.1, read on the forward strand.
AACGGATATTTTGTTGAATACCTGCCACAGTGATAACGGATATTTTGTTGAATACCTGCCACACTAATAAAGGATATTTTGTTGAATGCCTACCACACTACCATAATTGGGACCGATTCCACTGGGGTCTACAGTGGCTGCGTTTTGAGAACATGACGTTTTGTCTGGTTGCGGATACCGTCTCTACTCGTTACTTCAACCACCTTCCTCAGTTGCCTCATTTCTGAGGTTTAGAGCTGCTTTTGTGCGTCGCAGTCATTGTCCATGACTCGCGTCCATAAGTTAGGACTGGAATATAGGTGGAGCGCTATACAACTACCTTCATCTTCTTGTCAGTTTCTCTTTTGCTGAGGAGACCCAGCTTCCGGTAGCCAACTCTTCTGTTATGCCTCCCGTACTCACAGAGTAATTAATGGACAAGACATGGCGGAACATGTACATAGCCAATAGATTGGGTATTTCATAAAAATGAAAATCAATTTATCAAAACCAAGCTTCGAAAAGAAATCATCAAAATTATGGTCACTTTATCAACACCTATTTTAGAAGACAAGTCATCAAAATGATGGTCAATTTATCAACAACTAGTTTAGAAGACAAGTCATCAAAATGATGGTCAATTTATCAACAACTAGTTTAGAAGACAAGTCATCAAAATGATGGTAAACAATTTTTCAAGACCTAGCTTACAAGAGAAGTCATCAAAATGATGGTCAATTTATCAACAACTAGTTTAGAAGACAAGAATACAAAATGATGGTCAATTTATCAACACCTAGTTTAGAAAACAAGTCAACGAAATGATGGTCATTACATAACACGTAGCTCACAAGACAAGCCATTCAAATGATGGTTAATGTGCCGACATCTGGCTTAGAAAACAAATCATGAAAATTGTGATCAACTTTTCAGAAAATCATCGACGACTTGGAGCAGTTCGGTCAGAGCAAAAAGCCACTAAAGTACATAGTTCCCGCTGGACATGGATTCGTTCAACCCACAGAAGCTCGACCAGTGTATGTATACGTATTTGTATGCGTGTGTGTATGTATGTGGAAGGAGGTCGGAGTGGCTAAGAGTTATGGCGCCGCCTCCAATTCTAAAGGGGCCGGGTTCGATCCCAGTACAGGGAAGGGCATTTTCTAATAATGTCATATCCTCATTCCCTTATTCCCCCCCCCCACCCCCTTATCTCCTGGGTGGTGAGGTAGGATGGCTAGCCTTCTCAGATAAGGACAAAAACATAGGCGGTCCCGTTGTGAAAGTTGCTCACGTTAAAAATCCCTCGGCAGGATCCTTGAAAATCATAAAGCGTAGGTCATACGGTTGCTGCTCTTACAAAATTAAAAAAAATTAGGAAACCTACGCACCACAAAAGTATTAATAGAATGTCTTCTTCTTCTTCTTTGATCCATAGCCGCCAACCGTCAAAGCAGTCAGCGGCCATCACGCCTGGTGGCGTCTTGTATGGCAGCAACAAATTGATTCAACTTTGCTCGGTCGGCGGCCATCCTTCGTACAGTGCCCCAACTGTGGTTCATTCTTTGCATCTCAGCTTCCACGGTTCTCCGCCAAGTTGTTTTTGGTCGGCCTCTCTTTCGCTTTCCCTCGGGGGTCCATAGCATAGCTGTTCTTGTGATGGTATCAGGGTCCCTTCTGAGGACATGGCCAACCCAACTCCAGCGTCTGCCAGCTATGATGGTGTGCATGTCCTCCTGGTTACTCCGACTAAGTAGTTCTTGGTTGCTGATGGTGTTTGGCCAAAAGATTCGGAGAATTTTCCTTAGGCAGATTGTGTGGAAAGAGGACAGTTTAGACATTTCCTTCTCTGTTACTCTCCAACATTCTGCACCATAGAGAAGCACAGAAAGTACACAGCTCTCATACAGTCTTAATTTGGTGTTTGTGCTGTACTGGGAAGACTTCCAAATGTTTAATAGAATGTGTGATGCCTGTAAACCCACACTGGGATCCTCGTCGGTGTTACGGAGTACGTGCACTGTGCTGAGATCCTCCTTATGTGATCAAAGGGAAGAGATGTGAACACTGATGGAAGTTGTCCGTGTGCAAAGAAGATGGTCTTTAAAACCCAACCAAACCAATGTTTGTATGTTTGTATGTTTGCACGCCTGTATAAATGTTTCTATTTTGACCATGTCTGGTATATTATTTTTAATTATACCATATCATTACATGTCAATGTATGTTATGGAGAATAAAGTTTCTGGTATTACGTATGTATGTTTGCATGCGTAAATGAACGTATTTATGCTTAGAACTATGAATGTACGTGTGGATGCATGCGTGTATATATGTGGTGCATGTTTTAAGTACGTACGTAAGGAAATGCAACTTAATGTATTTATGTAAATCCAAATGTAGTTGAATGCATGCATTTTGCATGCATTTAAGTGTGTAAATGCGTGAAAACTATCGACAAAAAATGATGTATACTAGGTACTTTAAATGTCAACAAATAAGAAAACAAATTATAATGTAAATTGTCAACACCAACAGCAAGCAATAGATATTTGAATGAAGTACACTACTGAAGATAAAATTACCATAAATACTCTAAAAATAAACGACAATAAGGTTGAACAGGGTAGACCAAAAACTGTATGAATGGAGACAAATGAATATCATCTGATGCCAAGCCGTTCTGCTTCCATTCCTTTAAAAAAAGTAAATACGTGTATACATATATATGAACGTTTGTGTACACATTTGTGTACACATATGTATGAACGTTTGTGTACACATATGTATGAACGTTTGTGTACATATATGTATGAACGTTTGTGTACACAAATGTATGAACGTTTGTGTACACATATGTTTGAACGTTTGTGTACACATATGTTTGAACGTTTGTACACATATGTATGAACGTTTGTTTACACATATGTATGAACGTTTGTGTACACATATGTATGAACGGTTGTGTACACATCTGTATGAACGTTTGTGTACACATCTGTATGAACGTTTGTGTACACAGAGGCATGCACACAGAAACTCATTTCTTTCGGCATTCTCTTTCAGGTATCTCTCCCAGCTTCTCGCGTTCCTAGGCATCAAGAAACCTAGACGGCGTGGTCAACATGAGGGAGAATCTGCCAGCGAGGAAGATTCGGACGCAGAAAAATATCAAGGTCATGTTAGCGTAAGCGAGTCACTCCCCAGAAACTTAAAACGTGCTGGATCTCTGACGTATCTGAAGACCGAAAGTTTTGACAGATCTGTGGACAGCATGGACCAAGATGACACCTTGACTCCACCTACCCAGAAACATCTTTTGCCTCAAGATATGGTGCAAGTAAGACATTACTGAAAAGATGTTTCCACTGTTGTTTTCGTTGCGTTTTCAGGACAGTCTGTGGCTTTTGCAAGAATGTCTGGTGACATCTGAGATAGGTAAAATGATAAAGGTAGTCCTATGGCAGATGATGCTGTAGAGGAGTGAAGTGTTAGAGACGTCACTATACAAGGGGTTAATGTGACGTAAAATTGAAATATAGCCTACAGTATCTGACAGTCTTTCGGACCTCGTTAGCGTTCTATGATTTGCCACCAAAACCATGCATTTTTCTGCCTGTCTTACTCACCTTTTAATCCACGTCTCTTTTTCTGTTAACACAGGTTAACGCAAAGTTTACAAACTTCGCGACCTGCCAGCCATAACAGGTAGCGAATAAGGTTTGTTTACCTAGTTTCTCACGCGAGCTTATCTGTCAATCGTGCGATGCCTGACAGACCGCACGTGAAGAAACCGAAGACCCTTTGAAGTTCGTACTCAGGAAAGCCGGGAATTTCCCGAGTGGCTTTGATGTCGAGTCGCGGGAAAAAAATCTTCGAGAACCCCGTTAGACGTGAGAATTCTTCTGATGTCGATTAGCAACGCTGGGACAGAGCGACCGTAACACCTTTTATCTGGGGAACTCTGTTCACGATTCTCCCGATTCACATGGTAATGTGAAAAATAACGTCATCTATAGATCAGAGAAACAATAATATATAAACTGTGGTTTCTTAAACCCGCTATCAGTTGTCACTCAGATTTTTGGATAGTCTAAGCACGTATTCTAGAACCACTGTGGAAGATGTGTTAATAGCATTTAGTGGGGATCGTTTCATTTCTGATTTGTGGTAATAGAAATTAGTATTTACGTGATTTAATGTGTTAAATTTTACCATTATAATTCACTGATTTTCTAGCTGTTAGAACTAGTGAAATAAAATAGCGCGTAGCTATTTTTTTTACCAGATGTGCAGTTAGAATGTAATTTCTATCACCCGCTTTCTCACATAAGAAGAGATGGTTTAGTTGATTGAGTATACACTGGGCGCGACTGATAAGTGACAGAAAAGAATTAACGTTTATTCCATTTTGTGTATTTATTATAAGTGACTATTATTTAATATCATACCACTAAACAAACAGGCGCCGACAATCTAATAGCTATTAATGACAGGCCATATTTATGTAAGTGCGCATATGGATAATTAAATAATAATAGATCGTTAACGCGAGCCAGGGGCGGGGAGGGCCCATACCTTCACCCGACCTAAAGACGCTGCGCTGGGGAAAGCTGACCGGATAGGAATAGGCTAAAGACACTGTGTGCCTTTTAAATTTAATCGGGACTGACGGAGTGAATAAGAGATCGTCTTGTCCCAGTCCGTGTGCATATATGTAAGAGATATAATAGTAGATTTTTTTCATAATGTTTCTTTATTCCTCGCAGAACTGATCAAGGGCGACCAGCGGTCTTTTTCTTCATTCACTGATTGATTAATGTTGTCTTTTCCTGGCTTATGCGTCCCCAAGCTCATTTGTGAACAGGACTGGCCAAAGATATACCAGATATATAACATTTAACGTGTAAGTTTAACTGGACTTATCAATACCCAGATATTTTCTTTTCCAATTTATCAGCCCACGGGGGTTGTGCAGAAATAATAACACTATCTGACTTTTGACAGTCGTATCAGCGGATTTATCCAGAAAGTTACGCTGTTTCAAAATCGGCACTCACCGCAGAGCCAGCCGATAGAATTTACCATCATTTATCAATTGTAACAATTTAGCAAATAGATGTTTCCCAATACTGGAAGTATCTTTTCCTCTGCTTACTGTGAACCCAAGATCTCGGTTTTTCTACACTAAACTTTCGAAGTGACATTTGTCCATCCAGGAATAAACCACCAAAGTTTGCGTCCACCTTATTAATTCTATTTGTCGAGGATGGACTGGGGCCAATTTGGGCACTGAACACTGACATTATATATATATACAAAATGGTTAAAATTTATTAAAGTTCTCTTTAGCTTGTATAGAAAAAAAATAAAAATAAATCTCAGCAAAACATTAACTGATCAAAAATACAAAGTTAACAATTACATCAATTCATACATCAAGGAAAACCCACAAAACCATCCTGTAGGACACCGACAAATGAAATAAACATAGAGTTAACAATCTTGAGCTGCTTGTGGAAAAAAAAACAGTCAGTGTTTTTATGTTTAAATCCACTTCGCAACACAAAGATAATTAAGCTGTTAGTTTTACTCTGTCTATATTCTGATCACTGTGATGTATAAATGAAATATAGCCTACGGTAATCTGACAGCCCGTAATCCCGTTAGCGTTCTGTGATTTGCTAGTAAAAGTCGAGCATTTTTCTGCCTGCATTACTCTTTTCCCTGAAGCGTAAACAAACGAAGTTGTTTGCCTACTTTGCGACCTGCCAGTTATAACAGGAAGCGAATCTGGTTTGTTTACCTGAGTTTCTCACACGAGCCGATCTGTCAATCATCGGATATCAGACAGACGCACGTAGAATAACACCAAAGAAGTGAGTCGCTCGGGCAATATTTTCCCTGAGGACCCTTTGATGTTCGTACATACAGGGAGAGATAACTCTGTAATCTCCAGAAGCGGACTAAATCTAAGAAACCCGTTACACGGTTTAAGTCTCTGTTGTAGATTAGCAACGGCCGACATAGCGACCGAGAAAGCTTTTTATCTGGGGATCTCGGTTCATGATTTTCTCTACTGTGCACGATGGTGTGAAAATTAGCATCCTCTAGAGAGCAGATAACAATAATGTATATACTCTGTGGCTTCTCAAACCAGTTATAAGTTGTCGCTCAGAATTAATATGCTAGGCGCGACTGATAGAGGACAATAGAATGCACGTTATATTTCATTTTGTGTAATTATATAAGTTACTAGTGTTTAATATCATACGACTAAACAAACAGACGCCGACAATCTAATAGCTAATAATGAAAGGCGATATTTGTTAAGTGCGCGTAGGGATAATTAAATAATAATTGACATTGTACGCTGATCGTTGACCGGAGGCAGGAGGGGAAAGGACGCATACCTCAACCAAACCTGCACTCGCTAAGTGACGCGATAGGAATAGGCTAGAGACACCGCGTGCCTTTAAATTTAATCAAGACTGATGGAGAGGATAAGAGATCGTCTTGTCCCCTTCTGTGTACATATATGTAATTATATAAAATAGTAGCATTTTTTCATAAATGTTCTTTATTCTTCACAGACCTGATCAAGCGCGACCAGCGGTCTATTTTGGTCTTTTTTCTTCATTTACTGATTGATTAATGTTGTCTTCTTCTTGGCCTACACGTCCCCAAGTTCCTTTGTGAACAGGATTGGCCAAAGAGACTAATTGACATTTTAAATGGTAAAGTTAACTGGACTTTTTATAACCCATAATTCATTTGTTCAATTGTATCAGCCCACTGGGTTGTAACAACTATAATATTACTATCTAACTTTTGACAGTCGTATCAGCGGATTTATCCAGCAAATTACGCTGTTTCTAAATCGGCACTTACCACAGAGACAGCCGAAATGATTTACTATCGTCATCTTCATAAGTAACAGTTTTAGCAACCAGATGTTTCTAAATACTGGAAGTATTTTCTGCTGTTTGCTGTGAACACAGATCTCGGGTTTTTCTGCACTAAATATTCGAAGTGACATTTGTTCATCCAGGAATACCCCACCACATTTGGCGTCCCCCTCATATAATCTTATTTACTAGAGGACGGACTGGGGCCAATTTGGATAATACCCCTGACATTTTGTACACTCATGAACCATTGTAATTCCAAAGGGATATATCACCAAGAATAGGGTAAGCATGATTGAGTGGCCACTGTATGACAGATGAGAGTATTACAGAGAGAGAGAGAATATTTTTCTTTGTTACAAATATTGCACCAACCTGATTTGGCTTTAAAATTGTTTACTTTCTGAGTAGCATTTAGTAGGAACTTTGTTTACTTTACTGTCTATGCTGTAACATAGTGCTAACCTTTGACCTTTGGGGTTATTAACTTCTTGGGTTCTTTTTCTCAAGAAAAGGGGGGAGAACCCATGTACTCTGTTATTTTCCTCTGGATGTAATTCTGATTTTATTTGATTTCTCTTTAGATATTTGGTGTTGTAAAGATTAATGATAATAAACAAAACAAAAAAAAAAAAGAACTTAAATTTGCGTGTTGGTCAGACCTATACCCAATTTAGCGAACTAAAACAGGTGTGCCTCGTATATGGTACTCGATGCGTAATCCAGTTGGATCTGGTTAGAGACCTTTTGTTGGAACTGCGTACTCTGTTTAAGAACACAGTAAGACAATTTCAATTAAACTGGCAATGATGTGTTGATGGACACACTGGATGCCACTAAGCTCTGACTTGTAGTAAATAGGCGAGTAGGAAACCACTGCTGCACAATACTTGGCGTCAGGCTGAGTCGTTGGTTGTACACTGCCGTGGGGAGTATTCACGTATTTCCCCTTTACACTTGTCGAGTTATCTGCTTACTGGAAAACGGTGTGGCAGAAGGGAGAATGGTGCATTCCCTCCGTTGCGCACGTGTAATCCTTTGCTTTAACACTGGGGGGTTACCTGAAACTAATACCAAATAAACACCCGTTGCCTCAAGCAAATAAAAATCGTAACTTAATGTTATAGTACAGTTTTATGCACCGCTACGTTATTTGTATTATTATTGTAAGTCTATTGATAAAGGTGGATTTGAGCTGAAATGATAACTTGCCACCCCTATCGACACCTGGTATTAAAGTGCAAGATGTAGGTGTCTTCTCTGATTTAGAATGTTGCTGTGTGTGTTGCAGTAGAACAGTTCACAGGGTACACCACAGGCAACATGACGTGTAGAGTCATAGAAATGGTAACTTCGCTTTAGGTTTATACCATTTATTGCACGCCACAAAACAGTCATGATATTTATGTCATCACCAGCATAGTATAACGAATGCAGCATTCAAAATCATATTAACTGATAGTCATGTAGGATTCAATATTCAATAGTTGTATTGTAAACAGATATCATAAAGTTCTGGTTCGTGAAGCTGTATAAATAATATATATAACTTCTGCAACAGTGTCAGCTGCAGATCTTCAATGTTCATAGACAACAATAAATGCTCCCTTTCTGATGCTAGCAGATCAAATGTATACAATAAGTTCGTTTACTGTCTGCACGTGAATAGCATACTGGGCATACAGGTCATACCGACCTTTATAACGTTTCTAAGTCTAACCATCTGACTTGGACGTGATCTCTGATATAACGAATCCTGGAACACAGACAATAGTCTTGTTGGTCTAGAGCGACCCATATATATAACTAGTTCAGGTATAAAGATACCGGTGACTTAATCCTAGTCAAAGTACCTCTCCATTTTGAATCACACAGGCGAGCAGAGAGCGACAAAATGACGAACTTCTAGATGATAGCATAAAGTTCGATACAAGAGGAATTACCTTATTTCGGAAAATCAACCACGAACATATGCCTCCAGGCAGGCTTGAATAATACTGGGAAATAGTCTAGTTAGCTAACTAACTCACAAAGACAACGTATTTCCCTCAGAAAATCACAAGACGCAGGTTGCGTCTGCTCGCTACTCAGACCATTTCTAAACTCCCCAGCTGGGCGGAACACACAGAACGAACTCCCAGTTTTTGACATGCGCAGAACTCATCTACGTGAGTATCAATTCACACAAAGCGATTTTAAGAACATTCGAGATAAAAGTCTTACACAGTCGCGCCTTTTATGGACATGAACAGAAGCGTTAAGACATGTTTCAGACATCTACAACAGTTGACTGATACTACCAAATAAGGAGATATGGTCACGCTTCGTTCAAGAAATTATAGACCGAACGTGTCTCTATACAAGAGAAGGCAAACTCCTAAAAAATTGTAGTCTCAATAACTCGGGTCATGTCCCTTTGACTGTAAAAAACATAATACACATTTCAGTCAAAAAAAATGATCATACATACGAAAAATGATCATACAAAGACTTTGGAAAAAGTAATTATTTGTGCGTAACATCTATGTGCGGTATTTTTGTTCCCACATGAGTTTTCCTCCTGTTACACAATATCAATCCTCAACATGCATCCCGCATAGGTTAACATATTTGTGTGAGCGTTTGCTCTGACAGAAAAAAAAATTGACTCAATGTCCTCTTCCAACTCAACATATGGGTTGTCCAACCATGTAGTCCTCGTTGAGGGGATGTACTATTTCGTTTACATCAATGCGTGAATTTACATAAAATTTAAGCACTAGATACATTAGACAATTAAACTGTATACGCACTGTGAGGTCGATACACAAAAATGGAAAGTAATAACCTCCCAAAATATAATACATACAAGTGCAATGTTTATGCTATTATGATACATTGTGACTTTACATGGTATAGGATTCTTTCGCTGGCCAGTGGTTAACTTTCTAGACTGCCATGTAAGTTAGATCTAAACTACACAATAGCCTTTCTCTGGTTCCACACGCTGCCATGAGAAGTTCATGCCACAAATAAAATAACTAATTACCTCCCACAATTCAGTCGTTATAGCGAACACAGGTCACTAGTCAGATTTATATGAATAATTTACACAACTGTAGTTCCCTAAATGTAATGTCACCTTAAACTTACCATTTCAATCAATCAATACCCTTTAGCTCCCCAAGGAGCATAGGCCTTCAACAAACACATGCCAAGTCTTCCTGTCCTGTGCCATCCGCTCAAGTTCTTTCCATGCCCTCCTCATTACCTTCACCTCTGTTTCCAGTTCTCCTCTCCATGTGTTTCCTGGTCCACCTCTGCCTCTCCCTCCCCGCAGACTCCAGAACAAGGACTGCCTTGCAATGCCATCAACAGGCCTCCTCAATGTGTGTCCCATTCATCGCCAGCCTCCCCCTCTCAACTCCCGCTCCACCGGCACCCGTCCGGCTCCCGTCACCAATCCCACATTTGTTACCCTATCACACCATCCCAGTCCCTCCACTCCACGCAAGCACCCATCTACAAACGTCTGCAGCTCCCTGGCTGCCGCTTTTGTTGCTCTCCATGTCCCAGAGCCACACAACAGGACCGACTCCACCCCTGAGCCGAATATTCATATTCTCCCAGGCAACCCTCCCTCAAATCCGCCGGCACCTCCTCTCTCTCCTAGACTCCGCCAAAGCAGTCCATATAATATCTCTGCAGAGGTATCAATATCCGCCCCGATGGCCTCCGCTGGAACGCCATTCGGACCAACCGCCCCCCCCCATCCCCCAGAAGCTCCATGGCTGACCTGTATCTCCTCCTCTGCTGGCTGGACGCCCGGGGGACCAGCTGGAGATGGCCCACTGAGAAGCCCCTCTAAATGCCCCGTCCACCTCCCCATCCGTTCCTGTACACCACCAAGCAACCTTCCATTGCTATCTTCCATGAGGCCATCCGCTTGCCTACACTTTCCTGCACAGGTCCCTCACACCTCCCTTGGCCGCAGCCTCCTCCGACCCCCCCCTCCCCCTCCCCCCCCCCCGCCAAATCATCAATATATCTCATCTTGTCTCCTCTGATGTCGGCCCCACCTCTCCATCTGCCTCTATGCACACCCCTCTGTTTCCAGTTCTCTTCTCCATGTGTTTTTTGGTCTACCTCTGTCTCTCTTTCCCTGCGTATTCCAGAACAAGGACTGCCTTGTAATGCTATCAACAGGCTTCCTCAATGTATGTCCTATCCATAAGCATCGTCTTCTTCTTAACTCTTGTTCCACTGGCACTTGTCTGGTTCTTGTCATCAATTCCACATTTGTGACTTTGTCATACCATTTCAGTCCTTCTATTCTACGCAAGCACCCGTTTATAAAAGTCTGTAGCTTTTTGGTTGTTGTTTTTGTTGTTCTCCATGTTTCAGAGCCAACTGTTGTCAGTTATATGAATACTAATAACTAAGCATATGTGATATAACAACTGTCCACTCACCCCGACTAACCAGTATTTTTAGCGACACGGTCGAATCTTATGCTTACAATTCCCTGTGTCTCATTGGGATTAACCTCGGGTTCAGTTTGTTAACGAGTGTAAAGACAGTTAAAATCTATCAGGCTATATAGTCCATAAAAGGACGCTGACCTGGCCATCTGTGTTCGCGTGGTTTGTGCAGGTGTTCGGGCCACTCCGCTTTCTAGCGTAACCCCGAGTAACATAAACATTAGTCAAGAATCTACATCAGAGACACCAACATTCCTTGTAATTCCTAACGTTACCCAGTTTTCAAAGGGTTGAATCTCTGCGCCGATCAACTACAAGAGCCCCTTAATTAAGGCTGCCGCCCGTGCATCGACTAGAGTGGTCAAAACACCAATACGTGTTAATAACGTCCCCTGGCCTGGAGTACTACAAACATGCCCACCAGGTGTGTCTTATACAATGCTACCGTACGCTGGATAAGAGCCAACCACTGATGACTGAGCGATGAATTTATAATGAGGACCAGAAGCGAAATCAAAAGCCAGACACGCCCTAGGGTGGAGTGGGGGTCTGAGTGGAAAAAAATAATAAGACTACTGCCACGATAGAAGAAATTGATAAAAAAACTAAAGTTCATATAGCCGGTAAGAATAGAAATATTTAAAGGACAGGAAAGGGCTGGGACGGATTAGAAAATTTAAATTTACTGTCAATTCGCGACAGACTGGATGTGGATTGATTAGAAGAGAGTAACCACAAAGACATCACTTTGCGCCTACGTTCTAGGATCCTACTTCATTAGCACTCAAAAACCTGATACAGACGGCATCTTAAATCAGGGGCCCGACAATATTCGGCGTTTCCTGTGCAAAAAGTCTATGTTCGCCCGAAAAACTCGGGGTACGTTGTAATATGTACATTTTATCATTTTAAATTTGCACATTGACCTGTAAAAATTACTTGTGGGTGTACAGTGGCACATCATTGCAAATAACTTGGCACAGGAACCGCCACTGTAAGAGCTGGTGACTGCTTCGTGCGGGTTTCCTTGCAAAGAACCAATAGCAGTGGTGGTCTCAGGTTCAGTACAAGCACTTTAGTAAACTGCCAGATCACCGTCAGCTTGGGACTCAGAAATACAAGCGAAATTATATTACCTCACAGAAAGACGGTAGAATACTAAAATTCATGACAGCTTAGATGATCACAGTTGTTATGCTTGCTTTTCTTTAAATTCCTGTGAGGCTCCCTAAAGTAGAAGCATCATTCTTTTATGTATATCTCTGCCAAGTATAATCTTGAGCGAAAGTTGATACCTTCGAATACCCTCATTATTATACTTTGTTTATCCATTGTTTGGCCACCACTGCGGAGCAGGGGAGACAATGCCGTCACGCTGATCTATTTATTTTCCCCTCAAGGCTTTACATTGCCTTACTACAAACGCCTGCATGTTTGTTGTTACTAACATAACTGACACAGTACAACAAGCTTACCTCTCAATACGCGAACATCTCGACACGTCAAACTCTCAACACGTCAACATCTCAATACGTCAACATCTCAACACGTCAGCATCTCGACACGCCAACATCTCAACACGTCAACATCTCAGTACGTCAACATCTCAACACGCCAACATCTCAACACCCCAACATATCAACAAGCCAATATCTCAACACCAACATTTAAACATTCAACCTCTCAACACTTCAAGCATTTAACAGTCACCTTTAAACACACCAACTTCTCAACACTTCAAGCTCTCAACTGTCAACCTTTAAACTCAAAACCTCTCAACACTTCAAGCTCTCAATACGTCAACCTCTCAACACGTTAACCTCTCAACACGTCAACATCTCAACGCGTCAACCTCTCAACACGCCCACATCTCAACACGTCAACTTGTGAATAATTCAACCTCTCAACACTTCAAGCTCTCAACAGTCAACTTTTAAACACATCAACCTCTCAACATTTCAAGCTCTCAATACGTCAACCTCCCAACACGTTAACCTCTAAACTAGTCAACATTTCAACCTCTTAAAACGTCAACCTGTCAACAGGTCAACCTCCCATTACGTCAACCTCTCAACAGGTCAACTTCTCAACACGCTTACTATGTTGCAGGTTAATTTTCCACAAGAATCGCCAGAGACCCAGACTGCCCGGATCGCCGATGCTAAACCTCCTACCAAATTTTCAGACAAAACAGATTCGATGAAGCTGAGGTCTCACAAAGTCTCGTCTGACGTTATCCGAACCGAACCTACCAACGAGGACTCGGACAAAACCTACTCTGCTGACCTTGAAATTGACCAAGCTCCACCACGTTTGTCCGGAAGCAAAATCCATACTGGCTACTGGTTGTTGAATCATGCTTTATTTGTTAAATGATGTGAATGTCCACCAGTGGATAAATGTAGATGTTGGGACTGGTGTAGTAAAGTGTAACGATTGTCAACTCATCAAACCCAGCACAGTTTTGGTCATACAGGTCATCTTGTCCTGGAACGTGATGAGGCTCCGACAAGAATGTGAGTGTAAACAATGAGTGTGTATCTGAATGTCAGTACGCGAATGGTAGAATGATTCGATAGAGTTGACAGGTTGGTAGTACATCACTCATACTCACACTGTTCGAATTCAAGAAGTACTGGAACTACGGTGGTCTTTTATAACATTTAATGGGACGCACACTTGGACAGTACGTGTATGGTTACAGGAACAAATGTCGACATAGACAGCATAATGTTGATCACAGGAATATCATCTTAAGTTAGCATTCATGCTTGGCAAATATCATAATGGAGCATTCGTAAATAAGCATTCAGCGTTCCATCATGTAAATCATCTGGCTTTACTGACTGGGCACGTCAGACCATAACCAATATATAGGAAGGCTCCTAGACCTAACCTCGTCTAGCGAATATTCCTTCACGTAAAGTTCAATATATATATATATTTCATAATATAGGAATCCCAGACATGGGTTCTCACATGTAGCAGTGATCTCTTGGTTCATCGAGCGATAGTACAGGCATCCCTTTTTCTCACTCGATAAATACAAAGTATATGAATTTCAACATGGCTGTTCTCTCTCTCGTGAGCTTCACTCACTATAGAATATAGACCAAAATTAGTCATTCATTAAATGTCCTCATTTCTTCATAGCTTCTCTCATAGAGGTAATTGAATAATATCATACAATCCAGTGCTGATACATAGGAATGTCTTCTTCCTTTGAATGGATATTCTTTTTTAAAAGTACCACTGTGCATCTGCTTATCAACAACGATGGCGAAGCCCAAGTTCATAATAAATTGTGGTTTTACCTTTTTATGCGAAATATAACTTTGCCATTCCTTGGCAAAAGAGAATAAACACTGGGGTAAAGTACATACAACATGTCTAAATGATTATCACTTTTCCCCATCCATATATAGATCACTATTTCGGCAAAAAGCCTGCTACAACAAAACTCGGCATCCTCACAGGATGACAGCCATGGATCACACCCCTTGCTAGCGATACTTCCGCTGCATAGCCTTTGACCTTTTCTAGCGACAACCAAATTAGTTCGACTTAGAAATGCAAAGATATCCATATATAAGACAGACTCGTCCTACTCATACAAACACTACGTATAAATTCAGGCCATAGATATACTGAAGCAAGAACAATCTATTCCTACCCAGCCACAGAATAAATCACAGTAGGCCTAGAGTCGTCTGCGGAGTCCGATCGAAGATGACAGAACTATTTTCAAGGGAAGCAACCCAAAAATGACTTCTCCTTAAGCACTTAAAAAAGGAAATACTTTGCTTACAAAATATTTGCGAACATAATAAGAATATAAATGTATTATATTGCAAGATAGTAAAAATTGCCCTTTACAGTCTTACCACACCTCCCGGGAAAAAAAAAAAATAAAATTTTTTTTTTTTAAATACATCTAGGAGCACCGTAGAATAGGCTCACAACGCAAGAATACTGCGCAGATGAAAATATCAGGAATAACTATAATTCCCAATATGACTGGTGAGAATATATATCTCAAAATCTGAGAGAAATTGTTTCCCTACGAATAAATGTTTCCAGGAAGGTGTGATGTACGTATAATACAATTCTGTTAATTATACAATGCATACCAAAAATTCACACTACAATCTTAAATTTATGATTTATGAAGAAACAATCATCAAAGAACAGCGGTGAATTAACATCAATAAACCGCTAAGTAGCGATACCATCATTCTATTATTAAATTACAAATGTGTATCTTAGTAAAGAAACAAAAAATAACTGTTGTAAAGTTATACATATTAAAAAGATCCAATATTTAACAGTTAAGTGGCATCATGTGGGCATCTGGACAGAATGTCCGCCATCACATTTTCTGAACCACGGATAGCTCGTACCGAAAAATGAAAAGGTTGAAGAGCGATTGCGTATCGAGTTGATCTCGAGCTCTTCAAGTTCTTACTTTGGATAGCCGTAAGAGCTTTTTGGTCAGTTTCCACTACGAAATGCGCGCCCAGAAGGAATCTTTGGAGTTTGAGAATTGACCAAACCATTGCCAATAATTCGCGGTCTAAAACCGAGTAATTCCTTTCTGCAGCATTAAGTTTTCTGGATATGTACATTACAGGATGCAGAGTTCCAGAGTACTCTTGCATTAGTGCCGCTCCAATCCCAGTGGATGAAGCGTCACTACGAAGAACAAATGTCTTATCTGTTGTAGGTAACACTAAAATAGGTGGTGATGAAAACATAGTTTTGATCTTCTCTAGTGAAGATTGGCATTCATGAGACCAGTGAACCATGTTAGGCGACCCTTTCTTTAATAGTGTAGAGAGAGGTGCCATGATAGAGGACAGATTCGGAATGAAACGTCCATAAAATTGTATGAGACCTAAAAGACTTCGCACTTGCTTTTAGTCCTAGGGATAGAGATGTTAAGTATCTTAGTGATATTATGGTCTTCTGTCTTCAAGAAACCGTGACCTACTCGATGGCCTAAGAAAGCAATTTCGCTAAAGCCAATACAAGCTTTAGATGGTTTTGCTGTCAGGTTATACTCACGCAGAGTTGATAATAATTCAACTAACCCTGAATAGTGATCTTCCCAAGTATCGCTGAAAAGACAGATGTCGTCTAGATAAGCAATGACATCTGACCGATACGATAGGATTCGACGCATCATGCGTACAAATGTAGCTGGTGCGTTCATAAGGCCGAAAGGCATAAAATTCCATTGGAAAAGGCCTCTGGGAGTAGAGAAAGCGGTAAGAGGTTTGGCGCGTTCGGATAATGGAACTTGCCAATATCCTTTAGACAAATCAAGTTTAGTGAAAAAATGCGATTTAGAAAGACGAGTAAGTAACTCTTCTAGTAAAGGCATAGGTTCAGCATCGAACTTCGTAACTTGATTCAATTTGCGATAGTCAACGCAAAGACGTATGTTATTGTCTTTTTTTCGAACAATAACCATCGGCGAAGAATATGCAGAAGTGGATGGTTCGATTATTTGTAAATCTATCATTTCATCCAACTCCTTTTCAACCTGTGTTTGGAAATGTATAGGGATAGGATAAGGCCTAACCCTAATTGGAGTATGTTCAGTTAGAACAATGTCATGCTCAATGACATGAGTTTGTCCAGGGATGTCAGTGAGGACATCCTGAAATGTTTGTAACATAGACGAAACTTGTCGCCGTTCTCCTAGAGACAAATCAGGAGAAACAGTAACGTCTTTCCATGATTCACTAGAATGAAGTGGGATCATTGGAAGCGGGAGATTAACATCCGAAAAACTTGTTTCCTCATCCTGTATTACAGACAGTGATGAGTAATGACCATGTTTGACATGAGAATCGTCCGTTGCCTGGAAAATAGGCTGTAAATAGTCAGGACGTTCATGGAACTCCGTAAGCATATTGATGTGGAAGGTTTTATGCTTCCCGTTAATATCGACGATGTAGTCAACATCTGAAATTTTCGATATTATATCGTACGGACCTTTCCAACTAATAAGGAGTCTATTTTCACGACAAGGTAGCAAAACAAATGCTTTGTCACCAGGACAAAGTTGTCGTAAAGTTCTCTTCTTATTAGCAAATTGTCTTGCCTTCTGCTTAGCAAATTCAGAAGAGGACGTTGCCAATTTGCATGCTTCGATAATCTTTTGTCTCAGCGCGATGACATACTCGTAAGAAGATTTTGTGTCATCGTCAATATTGTCAGCTGTTATAAGATCATGCAGCAAAGACATTGGGCCGCGCGGTCGCGCGCCAAAGACAAGTTCAAAGGGCGAAAACCCTGTATGTTCATTGGGGACCTCTCTGTACGCGAAGAGGGCCGCGGGTAAAACCCTATCCCAATCCTGAGGATGATCCTCAGTTATCTTCCCTAATAAGTTCTTAAGTGTTCTATTTAGTCGCTCGACCATCCCATTGGACATAGGATGATAGATGCTACTCAAAGATCTCTCTATTTGTAGAGTAGACATTACTTGAGACATGGTATCCGATATCAGTTGGGTGCCATGATCTGATAATATTTCTCCGGGGAATCCCAGCCGAGAAAATATAAGCCAAAGAGCATCTGCAATGTCAGCGGTAGTAATGCTCTTTAGAGGGATAGCCTCTGGCCAACGTGTGCACATGTCTACACACGTTAAGATAAACTGATGTCCTCTAGCAGATTTGATCTTGAATGGACCAATGATGTCTATCGCCATTTTCTGGAATGGACGAATAGGAATATCTGCAGCCTGAATAGGCGCAGCATGACGAGGACCTTTGGATTTGACTTCTTGACATACTTTACAGGATCGACAATAGATCCGTATGTCCTTGTTCACAAAAGGCCAAAAGAAAGCCGCAAGAACTCTTGACTTAGTACGGGAAAAACCCATGTGACCAGCACACTGAGAGTCGTGTGCATGTTGTAAGATCTTAACTCTCAAATTCTTGGGTACAAGAATCTGAGAATGACTTGACTTAGTGGAGTCTTGCACCATACGTACAAGTACGCCATTCTTCATTGTAATCCAAGATTTACAATTTGAATCTTTATTCGGATCACCTTTTGTTACAAGAGTGAAGAATTTCTTAAGAGTCGGATCTTCTTCTTGTTGTTTTATAAACGAGTCACGAGAAATTACCAAGGGATCATCTCGGTTATGCACTTCATTATCTTCAACAGATGAAGTTTCAGGCATATTGAGAGCTTGAGCTCTAGTGACTACTGCATTAGCAGATTGCATATTTTGATTTTCCCAAACGGAAATTTGCTCCGGAGTGCATTCTTTGACTCCGTGAATGCGACCGATGATAAGATCAGCGATCGGATCCGGCAAAAGACATGCGTGTACATCTCCTGTGAAGAAAGGAGTAGCAATCCTAATGATAGCGGTAGAGTATTTCTCTATGGTGCCGCCAAATGTTACGCATTTGACTACTTTGCCTGTAGAATGAGAAGGATCTATGAGTGACTGCCTAACCCCAATAGTTGTGCATCCAGAATCAAAAAGTACTGAGACTGGATTGTCATTTACTAAACCTTTGTGTAAGACAAGAGAACCTCTCCCATCATGCGCGATTGACGCAGGAAGAGCGGGAAGAGGATGGCCACAGCTTAAAGTAGACACTGTGGTTGGCTCAAATAATGTTTTGCATTGGGGGCACTGAGATGCTCTCCCAAAATCAAAAGCGGCACATGCCATATTATTAGAGTCATCATTATCTTTATTTTGTTTATAGGCTTCGTGTGATTCTTGTTGTGCAGAGTTCGCCTGGTAATGAGCTTTATGTTTTTTGAATTGTGCTCTACCTCTGTTATTATTGCCTCTGTACTTATCATTGTTTCCACCATTATAACCCCTACTCGGGTTTGAATCATAGCTCCTTTGGTTACTATCATCATATTCATATAATGAGTATCTCGGTAATTATGATCCTGTTGTCTCCATGAAGGAAAACTTGGATAGTTTCTAGAATGACTTCCTTTGCGAAAGTTCCTGTAATTATGACCACCCCTGAATCGAGGGCTGTCAGCTCTTCTCCAGGTATTCGAAGAAGAACCCTGAAATGATTGGTTACCTTGGTTCTGATAACTGTAATAGTTACCTTTTTTATTAAACTTATTTTGAGGTCCTTGGAATTTGTGAGAGTGATTAGGGTTGTATGGTGTTGCAGACGCAACTGGCATACCTTCTTTAACCTTACTGTTGCTAATGGCTACGTCCGGATGTGCAGTGACGTATTGGGTACAATACTGTTCCATTTCTTTTAGAGACTTAGGTTTACGCTCATGTAAGAATTCGAGGAAAGGTTTATTTATACTTGACATAATCTTGTCTCTGAGTATCAAGTCCATAAGGGCTTCATAAGTCTTTTCTGTTTTGGATAGCTCAATCCAACGATCAAATGTAAGTCGTGTCCTTGCAATGAATTCTGAGAATTCTACACCTGCCTCAGGCACCATTGTCTTAAACAACTTCCGATAACCCTCTTCAGACAACTGATACTTCTTTAATAAGGCTGCCCTAATAACATCATAGTTATCTTTGTCAGCCTCTTCAACCAAACTTAAACTAGTCAGAGAATCACCTTTCAGATTTTCTGATAACTGGTTAGCATATTGTGATTTGTCCACATTATGTGCTCGACACGAGCGTTCAAATCTGTTTAGCCAGAATGTTATGTCATCACTGGAAGGGTTGAACGCTGGTACCTTGACCTTGTAAGTAAAGGGTTTACCATTACCACTAGATGCTTGATTAACATTACTTATGTTTGTTAACTTTAACTTTTCTAACTCAAATGCTAAAAGTTCTTTTTGGTGTTCATGTTCTCTTATTGCTTTTTTTTCTTGAGCTTCAGCTTGTAATCTTCTCTCTTCTGTAGCAGCTTGTAATTTTTTTTCTCTTCAGCAGCAGCCTCATCTTTTCTTTTCTCTTTTTCCATTTCCATCTGGAATCTTTTTTCATCAGTCTGTATCTGCAATTTCTTTTGCTCATCCTCTCTTTGTAATTTTTTTTCCTCAGCTGCTAATTTCTTTTCTTCAATCAATGCTTTTCTTTCTTCAGCAGCAGCAGCAAGTTTTCTCTCTTCTGCAGCTAATGCTTTGTCATATTGAGCAACTGCCCATTGTTCTAATTGCTGACCAGTCATATCAAGAGCCCTGCCTTGTGTGATAAAATAATCTAAGGTAGACATCTTGTCTAATAAGATCAGTAATTTGCAAAAGTAAATAAATTTACTTTCTTAGTCTAAATCAAAGACCTTGTATGATAACTTATTAACCTGTGGAAAAATAGTACTTAACTATCCCAATCACTGTGGGAAACAAGCCTTACAAAGGTCTTGTATAAATCCTTATATAATAACAGCTATAAGTTGCTGGTTCACTCTATAATATAAGTGCAGTGCACCAGAAATAGTGTTTTATATCATCAACTGTGTACCTTTAGTAATAGCAATTAACTATCAGTTGATTCTTGTACATCAATTTATATGATCAACTATATTTTAAATAGTGTATGTCGATCAGGCACAAAACAAAACAGTTATACAGAAGAACATGAAAACATTTGCGGAAATGAAATAAATCAAATGGGAAAAACAATAAAAGATAAACCGCAAGAGGATAACAAATACAAATAACGCCACAGTATATAAATATAAATTGAGAATAGAACTGAAAGATAGAATAGGGTAGACCAACAAATTACAAACAAATCAAAACAAACTAAAGAACAGAGGAATATTACAAAAACAACAATGAGTACAGACTTCACAGCTAACACTAATAGCAACAGCTGTCGCAGCAAATTTTCAATGAAGAAAATTGCACCTATAGAAACGCACACATCAGACCCTCTATTACGTGGGATACTCTGCTGTGTGACACCGCCCAACCGAAACAACAACCCGCTGGATACAAACAAATATCACATATAAATAGTTAAACATAAATACATAAATGCATAAATAGTATGGCAATATGATGTAAATAGAGTGTTGCAGAAAGAATGTGTTGGAATGAAGGCTCAGTTACACTGCCTAATAGTACAGTACTGTGGTACTTTATTAAACAAATACTTCTGGTCTAATTATTTTAAATTCAACACAGAAA
Organism: Oreohelix idahoensis; assembly: GCA_024509875.1. NCBI lineage: Eukaryota > Metazoa > Mollusca > Gastropoda > Stylommatophora > Oreohelicidae > Oreohelix > Oreohelix idahoensis. The sequence continues at coordinate 94,356 of JAMPIV010022555.1, forward strand.
TAGAAGCTCCATCGTTGATTTGAATGATAACAATCAATGTAGGACTTCTCAGTTCAATAACATTTTCTTTCGCAAACACTGTCAAATATTCTCCAGTCCTGATGTGTAATGTTCTATGTTTCAACCAAGCTCGCTGTGTAACACTGTCAGTTGTATGGCAAATGTCCAACGAACCAAATGTCAACAAACCCTGACCTAGTTACTGCATACTCTCGACAGGACAGGTCACGCTGACATCACTGTAGAGTTGTACTGCTGATGTATTTGTGTGTCGTAACAGACCCCAAGGAACGTCTGGTCTCAGTAGTTTACTTCTCAATATGGTCACTGTGCAGGTTGACCCAGGAAGCTGGCACACCAGTTGTTAAACTCTCTTTGTGTAGTTGTTAACTCATACTGGCTACTGGTTGTTGAATCATGCTTTATTTGTTAAATGATGTGAATGTCCACCAGTGGATAAATGTAGATGTTGGGACTGGTGTAGTAAAGTGTAACGATTGTCAACTCATCAAACCCAGCACAGTTTTGGTCATACAGGTCATCTTGTCCTGGAACGTGATGAGGCTCCGACAAGAATGTGAGTGTAAACAATGAGTGTGTATCTGAATGTCAGTACGCGAATGGTAGAATGATTCGATAGAGTTGACAGGTTGGTAGTACATCACTCATACTCACACTGTTCGAATTCAAGAAGTACTGGAACTACGGTGGTCTTTTATAACATTTAATGGGACGCACACTTGGACAGTACGTGTATGGTTACAGGAACAAATGTCGACATAGACAGCATAATGTTGATCACAGGAATATCATCTTAAGTTAGCATTCATGCTTGGCAAATATCATAATGGAGCATTCGTAAATAAGCATTCAGCGTTCCATCATGTAAATCATCTGGCTTTACTGACTGGGCACGTCAGACCATAACCAATATATAGGAAGGCTCCTAGACCTAACCTCGTCTAGCGAATATTCCTTCACGTAAAGTTCAATATATATATATTTCATAATATAGGAATCCCAGACATGGGTTCTCACATGTAGCAGTGATCTCTTGGTTCATCGAGCGATAGTACAGGCATCCCTTTTTCTCACTCGATAAATACAAAGTATATGAATTTCAACATGGCTGTTCTCTCTCTCGTGAGCTTCACTCACTATAGAATATAGACCAAAATTAGTCATTCATTAAATGTCCTCATTTCTTCATAGCTTCTCTCATAGAGGTAATTGAATAATATCATACAATCCAGTGCTGATACATAGGAATGTCTTCTTCCTTTGAATGGATATTCTTTTTTTAAAAGTACCACTGTGCATCTGCTTATCAACAACGATGGCGAAGCCCAAGTTCATAATAAATTGTGGTTTTACCTTTTTATGCGAAATATAACTTTGCCATTCCTTGGCAAAAGAGAATAAACACTGGGGTAAAGTACATACAACATGTCTAAATGATTATCACTTTTCCCCATCCATATATAGATCACTATTTCGGCAAAAAGCCTGCTACAACAAAACTCGGCATCCTCACAGGATGACAGCCATGGATCACACCCCTTGCTAGCGATACTTCCGCTGCATAGCCTTTGACCTTTTCTAGCGACAACCAAATTAGTTCGACTTAGAAATGCAAAGATATCCATATATAAGACAGACTCGTCCTACTCATACAAACACTACGTATAAATTCAGGCCATAGATATACTGAAGCAAGAACAATCTATTCCTACCCAGCCACAGAATAAATCACAGTAGGCCTAGAGTCGTCTGCGGAGTCCGATCGAAGATGACAGAACTATTTTCAAGGGAAGCAACCCAAAAATGACTTCTCCTTAAGCACTTAAAAAAGGAAATACTTTGCTTACAAAATATTTGCGAACATAATAAGAATATAAATGTATTATATTGCAAGGGATGGTAATGTATTTTATCACTGTCCGTCTGAAAAAAAAGTTAGTGCATGTAGTCTTACACGCGTGATGGCAGCATTTGTGTATCGCGCGAAGCGTGTTTAGTGTTCGGCTTTCTGCCTCTCCCTTCTCGCTATCCTTTTGTCCATCTGTCTTTTGATCTTGGTAACATAGTGTAGAAAAAGACATGAATGGAATTTAAAATTTAGGTGAACTTGCATATTTCAAGGTTTTTCTTAGAAAGGCAGCACATTTTATTGTGTGTTTGGGAAACGCGTGTATGTTGCAGAAGGCCTTTAATATCAACGTGAAACGTTACAATTTGCATACGCAGTAGAAAACAAGGGGATTTCGAGTACAGTCATTGTGACAGCACTGTTCTTTACCATTCTTCTTCCTTTATTTATTATATGTATTTATTAGGCTTTATATTTACTTGATAATTTATATATGTGGATTAGAATATTCCACGACAGGGAGATGTCGTGAAATATTCTAATCCACATATATAAATTAAAACGTAAATGTAAAGCCTAACAAATAACTTCAATAAAAGGAAAGAAGAATGGTAAAGAACAGTGCTGTCACAATGACTGTACTCGAAATCCCCCTTGTTTTCTACTTCGTCTGCAAATTGTAACGTTTCACGTTGATAGTAAAAACCTACTGCTTCAATACCCGCTTTCTACGATAAAACATGTGCTGCATTTCTAAGAAAAACCTTGAGATACGCAGGTTGACCTAGATTTAAAATTCCATTCATGTCTTTTTATACACTACGTTACCTAAAACGAAAGACAGATGGACTAAAGATAGAAAGAAGGGAGGGCTGAAAGCAGGGACGCAGGCAATACTACCACAGTCGCGCGATACACAATTACTACCATCACGCGTGTAAGGCCACAAGCACTAGCTTTTTTTCAAATCGACAGTGATAAACAACACTACCCATACCAGAGTTAGGTTTTAAAATCCTGAAAAACGCTTATTAGGAAATATGACATTATACTGGTTTACGTTTAAAAACATTACAGTACCCAGACACCACATCGTTTTCGAAGTAAACAGGAGGTAGAAGAAAGTTCATATTTTGAACGCAGCCACTTAGCTCCTTTAAATTTGTATATTTGGGTTCCTTAGGACTTGCTGACAAAGAATATGTTAAACGTTACGCAAATAGTCTAGGAATTACCAAATTATAGCCAAAAGAAATAGTGAGGTATGTCAGACAACACCCAACTCAGAATCGCTCAGTGGCAGATTTTCACCCCACCATTGTACGGGAAATGGGTCTCCATGTTAAATCCGATTTGATTGGAGCGCAATAAATGTAAGGCTAAACACGATTAGTCGGGCTATAAATATTATCTTTCGTTGTCAGGGGAAACGGGAGTAGGAGTACTTTTTTTCAAACGATTGGGTAGACATGGCACGATTGGTTAGACCTGCCAATATAGTCAATTAGAGGCGTCAGGTCACTACCAGATGTGCAAATAAACTTACTACAGAACCAGTGCGTTGAGCACCAGTGCATATTTTTCTAAATAAAAGCCTGGGACATCGGCAGATCGAAATTGTGTTATATTCAGTGCCAGTCAACGTAATTCTGTATTATTTCCATGAATTGTGGTAAGCTTGAAATATTTGATATCTTTTAATGAAAATTGAATGTAAATTGATAATTTATGTCTGTATATATGTGTGGTTCAGTAGCGAACATGAGGTGAAGCCTATATAGTGCTCCAACCTGAACAAAAGGTGTCGGAGGAAAGTAAAACTACATGGAATGGCCAAACAGTACACTGACACCTAGCTTATTGACTAGAAAGAAATAATGCTGGAATTGCAGAGGCGTAGTAATCATTAGGGAGGAATATACTGGTGTAAATTATTTCAGATGAAGCTGACAGTTGGCTTACCGCTCTGAACTCAGTGTTTGTTATGTATTGTGCTCAGTGTAGAAATAGAGTATAAATTAGTTCTGAAGTAGGAGGTACAACCTTCTTGTTTCAGGGACCGTGGTCCTAAAGTTATTGAGCAGCACCTGGTCAGAGCTTTGCTGAATCCAGAGGGGACAGCATACTCCTTGGTCCATATAGCAAACAGTGAGGTGTCTCCAGAACACAGGGGAGCAATCGAGCAGAGGAGTCTTTTCCTGCCGCCATCACGAAAGATAAGCCTATGTGGCCAGCGGAGCTCAACATTATGTAACCCCATCTTAAACTGACATTGTATAAAAATAAGAGGGGAAATTAATTGTTTTAATGAACGGAACTGAGAACATCTCCAATACTAGTTCCAACAGAAACAAACAATTGAAGTCATGATGACAAATAACAACATAGCTTGAAAAAACAAAACCATTATTACCTCATATTACTACTACACAACTGACACACATAGGATAATATTAATAAAATATGTCACTACAAGATTCATATTGATAAATTCTGTACATATAACTTGTAATTAAAATTGATTGTGATTCCTGGTTCACAATGTATTTGAATCAGGACACATATATATCATCATCATCATGTGACGTATTCTTTCCAGAACGTTGTCTCCATTACAGCTGCTCTGAACGCATCACGATTCTGGGCAAGTCGACCTGCATCAGCCAAAGACAAGTTCAGACTCTCTGTGATGTCCTGGGTCCACCGTCGTCTAGGTCGACCCCTTCCCCTTTTTCCAGGGACCATGCCTTCCATCACTGTTTTTTTCCAGACTATTATGTCTTTTTATATGACCGAAAAATTTCAGCTTCCTTATTGCGATGGTATTTAGGAGCCAATGTTCCTGTACGTTTAGTGAGTGCAGTACTTCTCTGTTGGTCTTTTTTTCTGTCCAGGGTATTCTCAACATCCTTTTGTAGCATTTCATTTCGAATGATGTAATCTTTTTTGCAACTGTTTTATTGAGTGTCCAAGTCTCGCAGCCGTATGTTGCTACTGGGAATATACATGCTCTGATCAGTTGTAACTTTGTTTCTTTGCTTGTGCCTTGCCATAGGTTTTTCATCTGTATTAGCTTATGTGAAGCAATTGCAAGTCTTCTTTTAATTTCTACTGCACTGTCGCCAGAGCTGTTAATGATTGATCCTAAGTATTCAAATTCATTGACACTTTCCAGTTCTTCGTTATCAATTTCAATTTCTGGTTTGGTCTTTACTTTGTCTGTTGTCAATACTTTGGTCTTCTTGGTGTTTAGGTATAGATTCTGGGCCTCGCTGTGTTTTTTGGTGGACAGAAGTAATTGTTCAAGTCCTTTTGGGTTGGTCGATAGGAGGACTGTGTCGTCAGCATATCTGATTTCCGGGATCTGGTACCCGCCGATGTTAAATGAGTCAAACTCTGTGTGTTCTTGGTCATCTCTTACGTTTCTCATGATATTCTCGGCATAAATGTTAAACAGGTAAGGGGAAAGGGTACAGCCTTGTCTTACTCCTTTCTGTACTTCAAACCATTCTGATGTTTCCCCCTCTATTCTTACGGCTGCCTGTTGTTCTTGGTACAGCAGTGCGATGAGTTGTATAAGGTGGTTTGGAAATCCCATATTTTGCATAATAGCCCATAACTGCTGATGTTGTACACAATCGAAAGCTTTGGTGTAATCAATGAAACAAGTATGTAGGTCAACGTTGAATTCTCTACACTTTTCTATGATGATCCTCATGTTGAATATATGATCTCTAGTGCCTCTACCTGGTCGAAAACCAGCCTGTACTTCATTTATTTCTGTTTCTAGCTTTTGTTGCATCCTTTTCATTATGATTTGTAAAAGTATTTTGCTGGCATGGCTTATAAGAGCTATAGTTCTGTAGTTTGTGCACAGTTTCAGGTTGCCCTTTTTTGGCAAGGGTATGTAAATTGATCGTTTCCATTCCTTGGGCCAAATTCCGCTTTGCCAGATCTTGCAGCATAATGCATGGTATATACGAGCGCTGCCTTCTCCTCCTGCCTGTATCATTTCAGCTGTTATTTCATCACAACCAGGAGATTTTCCACTTTTTAAGTGTTTGATTGCATTCCGGACTTCCTCTATGGTAGGTTCTGGTTCACGTTCCGCTTCATTCATGACGTTGTTATCTGCCGCTTTGTTTATTTCCGTATACATTTCTTGACAGTACTCCTTCCATCTGTTCAGAATATCTTTACGTTCTGTTAGAGTGTCGCCTTTCTTGTCGTTTATTGCTCGGGGTGGGTTAAGTACATGGGAGCATCAGGCGACCTATTACTCTTAAGGGTCCTGCAGGCAGCGTGGTGCAACAAGACCATACCAAAGGATTGGGAGATTGCCATCATATCACCAATTTTCAAAAAGGGTGACAATCGACAATGTGGAAACCATAGAGGCATATCCCTTCTCAGTGTCCCTGGTAAAATGTACTCTAGAATCCTAGAGCAGAGACTCCGACGCCTAGGTTAGCCACAATTGGTTGAGGTCCAGTGCGGATTCCGCGCTAACCGAAGTACTTAAGACCTAATTTTCATATTCAGACAGCTGAGTGAAAACGCCCTTGAGTATAAGAGTGGAGATCCATCTTTGTTTCATAGATCTGGAAAAGGCGTTTGACAGGGTCCCCTGGAGCAAACTTTGGGACTGTTTGGCAAGGAAGAACATTCCAGCACCTCTGATTCATGCTATACAGAGCTTCTACAAGTCTTGCAGAAATTATGTGAGGACAGCAAACCATAAGTCAGAAGAGTTCAGGACCACCACTGGTGTTAGACAAGGCGATATCCTGTCACCTTATCTTTTCATACTCCTTATGGACGATGTTGTCAAGGCGTGTAAGGTGAGAAGAAGAAACTATTCAGTGGGGTACTGGAAGATGAGACAGGTCTATATTTCGGAGCTGGCATTTGCTGATGATGTTGCCCTGATTGCTAAATCAGAGGCACATCTCCAATCCAACCTGCAAGTCTGGAAGGAAGAGCTGGAGGAGAGAGGGATGGTCATAAGCAGTTCTAAAACAAAATCCATGGTGATATCACGAGAAGAAAGAAGACATCAGATTAAACTGGGAAAACAGGTCCTGGAGCAGGTCGACCTCTTTAAATACCTCGGAGCTATTATAGACCGAAAGGGAGGCATCAAAGAAGAGTTGGCCACTCGAAAAGCAGCAGATGGGAGACTTTTTCATGCCATAAATCGAGGATTCCTCAGCAAGAGAGAGGTTGGTAAGAAAACGAAGATAGCTTTATACCGCTCACCTATGTCCCAGTCTTCACATATGGATGCGAGTCATGGGCAATGACTACAACCCACAAAAGCCAGATTCATACCTCAGAAATGAGGTATCTGAGAAAGGTAATTGAAGTAACAAGAAGAGACATGA